>JAJMHN010000107.1:0-71676 GCA_030566025.1 Geotrichum cucujoidarum
AGCTGGGCCGCATCAAGCGGGACCGCGACGCGCTGGTGGCGCTGGAGCGCGAGCGCGAGGAGCTCGAGCTGCTGCGCGAGACCAAGACCGAGGCCGAGCGCGAGGCCGACGCCCGCGAGCGCGTGCAAGCCGAGCGCAAAGCTGCTGCCGCCGAGGCTGCCCAAAGAAGGGACAACGAAAACCAGCAGTCCAACAACAGTACGTTCCTGCAGAGGTACCACCACAAGGGCGCGTTTTTCCAGGACGACGAGTTTGTCAAGAACCGGGACCTGCGGGGCCCCTTGGAGGACGACTACAAGGACAAGAGCGTGCTGCCGAAAGCGCTGCAGCAGCGGGGCCACGAGGTGGGGCTCAAGGGCCGGACCAAGTACCGGTCGCTGGCGGAGGAGGACACGAGCCGCAACGCAGACTCGCCGTGGTTCCAGCGGTCCTCTGGGCGCGGCAACGGCAATGGCAGCGGCAGCGGCCACGACCAGCAAAAGCGGGGAGGCAACTAAGCCGTTCCTTGAAAAGCCAATTGTTACAGTTATTTCGTGTTTTAATTGTTCATGATTTAATACTTATTTATTTCACTTATTTTGCCTGATTTGTGGAAAAAAAAAAAAATTAGTAGACGTCGTAACCACAGGAATTGAAGCCCCGGTGTCTTGGTACGGTACTTGGGGTGCCGTGAGGGTTGGGTTGGGTGGGTTTATTTCAGACTTGTTTTAGCCCGGTACTTGCACCACCACGGCGAGACAAGTGAACTGTAAATCAGCGGTATGGGGTAACTAGGGCATGTTGTTAACTACGTAAGGGCTTGGCCGCTGCGTTCCACGAGTATGGGTAGAGTAATACACGCAGCAAAGCAAGGCGTTGGCTTGGGTTTTGTTCCAAATACTCTTCGCGCAGGCAGGGCAACTGGCCAAATGGTTGAGCACGCGACAAGAACGCAGTGTGGCCTGAGCGAGAACTGAAGCAATTGTTGGCTGGTCTCTGGCCAACAACCGTTGTCGCCAATCTCATGCTACGGTACAAGGCGCCAAATTCTCTTGTCCCGATGCGCGTGTTGCCCTTTGCCAAATTGGCCAGCTTTAACCGTATAGAAGTACGCCCTGGGGCTGCTAAAATGACGATGGTTGGCTCATATCGCACAACGACGCGTGCTAAAGTGCACCTTCCCAATTAGGCCAAGAGTCAACAAGGCTCCGCGACAAGGGCATTTTGTATTTTGTGCCTTGCCCGCTTATCCGAGTGACAGCGCGCGCCAGCTGGGCGATGGCCCTGCGCTGGGCTGGCCATTGTCTGTGCATTCCTCACATTGTCTGGCGCTGACTGCGGTTGTACTTACTTGGATCTCCATATAGGTTCTGGTGTCCAGTGTTCAGGTGCACGCGTCGCACAATTTCGCTCGATGCGGAAGGTTCCATTAAACTCGGCTGTGTCGCGAGTCTCACGAGGGCTGGTCCTGGTGTTGGGCGGTGGTGAATGTTGTCATGGCGATTGGTGTCGTTGCCTGGAAACGCAGCGTCGCAGCGAGCCCATTGCACAGGCAACAACGGCTTTTTGGTGTTTCTGGTTCCTCGCGCTAACCACGCTCCCCTGCTAACCACGCACTAACCGCACCTGGCCGCACAAACCTTGCCAGCGATTCCGATCTGGGTTTTGCGACTTGTGCGAGTTTTGTGAATTTTTCAACGCGTCGTTGCTTTTTCCGCTGTTTCAATCTATTTCTCCTCCGCCAAAAGACCTTTTTCCTTCTCTTCTTCTTCTTCTTCCTCCTCCTCCTCCTCTTCTTCTTCGTCTCCAGCCAGTTCAAAGTCTTTGGTCCTGCCCTTGTTTGTGTCTCGTCAGCCACCCCTGCTCTGCCACGGACTCAATCTCCACTCCCACACACACCTGTTTGGTCTCTTGTCAGCCAAGTGCCAGCCAGCGCGTTTCTCTCTCAACAACGCCCGCAACAAGCAAGAAACACGCTTTTTTTTTAGCCCTCCTGCCATCACCACTGGCATCACCACCACCATCGCCATCGCCATCCCCGCTCCCAGTGCCCTCGTCCGTCCTGGCCTTGTCTCCCGCGCCCGCTGTCCAGGCTCTCGTTGCGTTTGGCTTTGCTCCCATCCACCCACCTCCTTCGTCGTTGCCTAGGCCCATTGCTCAGGTAACCTGGTCGCCATCTCGCAACACCCACTTCCTTCTCTACCATTAAAAAAAAAAAAAAAAAAACTTTTTTTCCATTCTCTTCCTTCTTCATCTCTGATCACTCGTCTCGTTCTCAATTCGTCCGGGATGACTTCCTACTACCAGCCGGCACCAGCAGCAGCTACCGCCATGTTTGCCAATGTGCCTTCGACAAAGCCAATGGCCAAACCGCGCACCAAGCCATCCAACTACTATTGCATGCCTGTTGAAGCTACTCCACCTCGGTCTCTCAGTCCCGTCCCACCACCAATGCATTCCTCGTCTTCTATTTCCAATTTCCATCAGCAGCGAGAATCCCTACAAGTGGAGCAAGAGTACCGCAATGACATTATTGCCCACATGGCAACAATGGAAAAGCTCACCCAAAGCGACCCAAACATGATGAACGTGCAGCCAGAGCTAGAATGGCACATGCGCCCTTACCTTTTGGACTTTCTCATTGAGTCGCACTTGGGCCTCCAGCTGGCCACCGAAACCTTGTTCCTCGCTGTCAACATTGCCGACCGCTACAGCTCCATGCGAGTTGTCTTTAAGCGACACTACCAACTGGTCGGCTGCACCGCGCTTTGGATTGCGTCCAAGTACAGCGACAAGAAAAACAAGGTCCCTACCCTGGAAGAACTCAAGCTCATTTGCTGCAACGCCTACGAAACCCACATGTTCACCCAAATGGAACTCCACATTTTGCATACACTCGACTGGTCCATTGGCCACCCCACCGTCGATTTATATCTCGACCTGTGCTTTGGAAACATCAAACCACAGGACACTGCATGCGCCGAGAACGTGCGCCACATTTCTCTCTTCCTATGCGAGAACGCTCTTTACTGCAAGGAGCTTGTCGCCTTCCTTCCCTCTGTCATTGCCAAATCCGCCTTCAAGCTGGGACTCATGTTCCTGACCATGGGCAACATGAAGTTTGAAGCTGCTGACGAAGAAGAAGCCCTTTGCATCCAAATCATGAGCCAAGTGTGCTCGCGGCCCACTGAGTGCCTCGAGCGCAAGTACTCTCGCCCAGAGTACTCCTCGGCCATGCGCTACATTCACGAATACGCTTACCACAATGAGCAGCTCCCTTACCCCTGCAAGCAGGAGGCAGAGGAGGAACACGACGCCGCCATTGCGAGTCTCGCCACCCCGGCGCCGACTCCCAGCAAAAAGCACAACAATGGCGAGTACTTTAGCATCAAGCGTGAGACCCATAACGATACAAGGTATCTGACTCCCGAGTCTTCGCCCTCCACATCCCTTTGCGAAAGCCGCGATGACGACGACACCCACGACCACAGCATCATTGTCGTGACGACGTCTGCAGACATGCGTGACGGCGAGTACGACTCGCTCATGGCTGAAGACTCGGACGACGATGACGACTACGACTGCATTCAACCACCACCCCATCATCATCATCATCAAGACATGTCCACCGTAATGACAATCCAGCCGGTTCTAGCCTAGCAAAAAGAACATTATGCTGCAACCCCAAAAAAGAAAGACATTTTTTCAAACCCCATTTTTCCAACCCACAAAAAAATGTGAAAAAAAAAAAAAAAAAAAAAAAAAAAAAAAAACAATCATTCATGTTCATATTGCAAAAACACTCACAAAAGACACTTTTCATATATTTATATCCACATATGTCAATCATTACATTCATATTTCATTTACTTTTTCACTTTCCAGCGTAGTTCCTTTAGTTTTGTCTGTGGTCCTTGATTACCGTTGGTGTGGTGCCATTAGTTTTTGAGGCAGCTCCTTCAACTTGACACATGCACCAGTGTCCAGTATCTGCATACATCAATCATGGCCCCTCCGTCAGTATCAACCAATGTTACTGTGGTCAGTCCCCCTTTATGTTTTGGGTTTTGGTTTGGTCCTGGGTAAGTTAATTGTTCGTGTGCGGTTGATTTTGGTTTTTGGTCCAGGTAATGGGGCGTTTTGTGGCTTTTTACTGAAGTGTTTTGCAGAAAACTAGTCGGTGAAGTTTGACCCGACTTGAGGAAGTTGTTGTTGTTTTAAAGCAAGCAAGCCCTGGTTTGTCCCTCAGCAAGCCATTTTTGAGCGGAACAAAAACAATTTGTTCATCATTCCAGTTTGTTTTAGGGCCTGCATTGGCCGTTTTACGTTTGTCGGTTGGTCTTTTGGCTCGGTTCGGCTCAGCTCGGCTTTGGATTTGAATTTGATTTGTAAAAAGGTTGGGGCCTTGTTTTTAGGGGTCGGTGTTGGTCTGGCTTTGCTTCCGGGGGAACGGGCTTAGCAGTCCCCAGCCACCACCCCCCAAACATGGGCCTCAATTCACCCATTGTTTCAGTTTGTGCGTTCATCCAAAGCACGACAAAACAGCGACAAGTCATCACAACTGTGCAGTTTGAAGAGTTGGTCTCAACGGTGGTGGTGGTGAGTTTTTGGTTGGAGAAAGAACCGCGGCCGTTGCTTGGGAGACGTTTTCTATTTCCAACAAACGCAACGACAACAACCATCACGAGTAGTCACGCCAAACTTCTTCAATCCAACTCCACATCCCATCCTAATTACAATTTTTTAAAAAATCTTTAAATCACAGTTGGTAAATTCAAAGCCTTTTTTTTATGTCTTTGCCTCCATTTCAATTGTTTTTGGTCGCACAACAAAAACAAATATACACGTTGGATTCAGCACCCCCACAAGACCTTCTTTTTTTTTTGTGGTTTTTGGAAACGGCGGAGTTCCACTTTGTTAATTTCAGCCGTACGTTACTTATGCACGCTTAATCTATTTAAACTTTTTTTACTAACCCTAATTAGGCATGTAATTATGAAGGGCTAGGGTTATTAATGACGTAGCTTAACGGGTTTCTCTGCATTTTGGGTTGTGTGTGTTTTCAGCCGTGCGTTTTTGTTTTCCAAGAACTTGAAATGAGGAATCACCAACGTCAGCCATTGGCACAACCCAAGACCAAACAAATATAAGAATTTGGGGTTTAAGAAAAAAAAAAAATCAGGGTGGAAGAAAAGTTTTGCACGGTGTTTGATGTTTTTTTCCGTGGGTTCTTGGACTTTGCAACCCTCTTGAGAACAACTTGGTCCTGCCCAAGAACTTGCGCAAAACCCAATTAACTAAAAACGCTCTAAACTTCTGGTATTTGCTGGAATATAATCTACTGGACTCGAGTCATTCAGTTCCGTTCCAATTCCTTTTCATATTCTCAGAAGAAAAAAGTGCGCTTTTGATTTATACCCCATAATAAGCCAATTTCCAAACGGCAAAGTGTTGTGCACGTGCCCCTGGGACAAAAAGTCAAAGCGAACTTTCCGAGCTTGTTGAAGTTTTGTAAGGGCCCAGAAATAAATTGGGTTAACCAACGGAAATTTGGTTAATAATATTACATAATCAAGGAGTAATATGCAAGTTAGGCTTTTCAAGGCTTTTTGTCCAAGCGCGCGCGCCCAAGAAGAAGATAAACGCCCGCCCCTGCCCTAGAAACCCAGGGCAGGCCCAAGCCCAGGCCCACGCCAGGCCACGCCAGAGATTGACCTTTTGCCCCCCGAAAGCAAGGGGGTGCGGCGCCTGCCTTTTTCTCCCTGCCTTGCCCTTCTGCCCCCCCAGGAAACAAGGCATCATCGATGATTGAAGGCAAGGGCTTGGTTTGGCCGCGCGCGCGCGCGACACAGGGGTTCAAGTCGGTGACTTGATGGACTGACTGACTGGCTGCGGCGGTGGGTTTTCCCTTGTTGCCTGGATCAGGCTAACATGCGCGTTCGTTCGTTCCGCTGGCTGCCAGTGCCAGGACGACACCTTCATTTTTTGAGCCTTGTCCATTCCAGCACCCTTTTTTCCATCAATCTTCACCAAAGGCATCGATTTGTAGTTTAAAGGCAGAATCATTAAGCAAATTATAAAATTAATTGATTACACGATTCTAAGCAGGAAAAGAAAAAAAAAATAACATCATTACTATAGCTTTTTTTTTTTTCCTTTTTTATTTATTTACATTTCCATCCTTCCTTTACTCCTCCTCCGAGCTAGAGTCGTCGGAAGACCCGTCGTCTTGGTCTTCACTCGACGAGATATCAATACCGCCGCCGCCGCCGGCAGACGGGCTAGCGCCGCTCTCGGCCCGGTCAAACTGCTCAATCTTCTTTTGGAGCTGTTCGATTTGGCGCGTTTGCTCGGCCTCCGACAAGGGCTTGCTCTTCTTCTTGCTGCTGCCGCTGCTCTTGGAGGAACCAGCACCGCCACTGCTGCTGTTGTGGGTCGACTTGGGCGCCATACTGTGGCGAGAAGCCTTGGACTCGTCCTTGCGAACGGCATAGTTGTACAACTTGAGCAGGGTCTCATTGTCGAGCATGTCCATGTCGAGCTCAATCTCCTCTTGGTCCGTGTTGCGCAGATGAGGAACACTTTCCTGAATGAGAGTCAAGACATGACCCATCTTCTTTTCAGACAGATTGCCAATAGCCTCACTAAGCTCCTTCTTCATTTCATACGTGACAACAGGGGATGATCGAGGCGCAGGGGCAGACTTGCGGCGGGTGCCTTCGGTCTTGGGCTGCTTGTTGCTTGTCTTCTTGACCTTGGACTTGCGGCGGCGTTCTCTAGCTTCACGGATGGTATCCTTCTTAAGCTTGTCGAGCTCCTTTTGCATACGGCCCAGTTGGTCTTCGAGCATTTTAATGGCGGGATTGTTCAACAGCTCGAGCTGGTCCTCAGAGTCATAGTCAGAGTCTTCGAAATCGCTCTCGCCGTGCTCGGCAGGTGGGGGAGTAGGGGCAGGGAGCGGCTTCTCAAGCCACTTCTTGTCGAAAACGCTCTCCAACCGATGACCCATGACATTGACTGGCGAGCCCTCTGGGTTGAACTTGTAACAGTTTCTAAACATCAGGCGAACGTCATGCTCAAACTCGTCAGCATTTTCATACTGGTTGACATTGTACCGTTTAGAAATGGTGCTCAAATCCATGGGCTCCTTGATGATTTTGAAATAGTCGGGGCAGTTGAGGGCAACAGGGTCCACTGGTTGCAAAAAGGGGAACGAGTAGGCTTCGTGCTTCTTGCTCATCAACTCCTTGATGACGGCACCACAAAACTTGAGCTCAGCGGCAAACTTCTTGCGGCGAGGCTTGATGTCGCCATAGGGCAAGTCCTTGGGCTTGGGAGGGTGAATTTCTCTCTTGGGGCGTCCATCAACAGAGGAATCGCGTCTGATGGTAGGCATACCCGAAGGCTGCAGAGCAAATGGCTTTGACTCTGTCGGGGTAGTGGCCTTGTTTTGTTTGGGTGGGACAGAATGAGGGGCGGAGGCGGTGGCGACATGACTAGTTTTGGGAGTGGAAGAGTTGGCATTGAGGGATTGAGACGGGGTACGAGTGGGCTTTGAAGTGGATGTGACGGGGAAGGACTTTCTTTTGGGTTTGGGGGCCACAACGGGCACCTGATCTCTTTCAGGCATGTTCTTCATGTGCTTGTCAAAGGAGCTCTTGATGTTGTACGCCATAACCGCGATTGCAGACTCTGAACCATTAAACCACACGCAGTTTGACACAATCAACTCCATGTCAGCAATGAAGGCAGCAACGGACGCGTACTCGTTGTTGGTGACTTTGCGCTCCATGGTGGACAAGTCCATGGGGTGCTTGATGTGGTCAAAGTAGTTGGGGATGTTGAGCTTGACAATGTCGACAGGAGCCAGGAAAGGACCAGCATCTCTTAGACGCTTGACTGCTCTTAGAGAAGCAAGTGCAAACTTGGCTTGGTGCTTTGCAAGACCTTCACCTTGTGATGGCGAAGAGGGAGAGGGCGCAACTGGCGGTGCAACCGCCGGCGCAGCAACTGGCGCACTCGCAACCACTTCCTGCGTTGCGGCTTGTGGTGGCTCGCTGGATTCGGTAGTGGCAGTAACGGGGGCTTGAACAGGGTTGGCGGTCACAGGTTCTTGTCCTGTTTCGGTCTTGAGACGCTTTGCTGGGTTTTCCTCGCCTTGAGGGGTTGGTGGACGAGAATGCTTTTGGGTGTCTACAGGCGCATCAGAGGGCTTGGAAGTTTCAGTTGTAGGGACAGTGGTGGGTGATGGAGTTGTGGTAGTGGTGGCGGTGGCGGTGGCGGCAGGCACTTGAATGGCGGACTCAGCAGCAGCTGGCTGCTGCTCAGTGACTGCAGGTGTCGGCGGTTTGTCTGTCGAGACCTCACCTGCGGTGGCGTCGGTAGCAGTCGGCAAATCGTCAGAATCGCCAAACAAGTCCTTATCCAAGTCGTCGTCGTTGTCGTTGTCGTTGGCCGCGTTTGCATCTGCATCCTTCATTGCAACGTCTTGTGTGTCGTTTGCTGGTGCTACTGCTGGTGCTGCTGGTGCTGCTGAGCCATCGGAGCTGGCCGTTTTGGTAGACTCTTCTTTAGCCTCGACGGGAGATGCTATTGGGGTGGAGACTGGTGCTGCGGAAGTCGCAGGTGCCTCTGCGTCCTTGGAGTCGGGCATGTTTTCCTTGTCTTTCAATGCATTTTCATGAGAGATGTCTGAGCTTGAAGGGGTGGCAATTTCCGGCTCCTTTACTGACATGATTGTAGGGGGTGGAGGGGAGGGGCGACAGAGATGGTGTGGTGGTGGTGGTGGTGGCAGTAGTAGAAGTAATATTAAGATCACGCACCTAGAACGAGCTGCTGCAAGTGGTGACTGTCAACAAAGACATTTATAAATAAATAGGCGGCTACAGGAACGGTGGAAACACAGCTTTTTTTTCCGCTACAAGAGAGATGGACCGTAGGCTTGAACTCAATCAGTCGACCAAATCGCTTGTTCGCTGTGCTTGTGGTTGGTGTTGTAGGCTCGGGGTGTGGGTTGGGGGCAAAGGTGCGGCGCAGAGAGTCACGTGCGAGCGTGGGTTGAGGAAAGAAAATAAAAAGTGCAGAAAACTCGAAATTTCTTTGCGGGAACCAGGTGACTTAAGTAGGCTGCCGCTGGGTTGCCGCAGCTGGGACCTTACGCGCGACGTGCCAGCGGCGGACCACAATCTACCCGCATTAGACAACGCGTGCCACGCAAAAAAGCGAAAAATTTTTAAATTTTTAAATTTATAAATGTGCGCTTTTGCGCCAAAGAGCCACAGCCACCACTGAGACGGAGACTGCGACTGGGTTGATGCTACGGCCAGAGGCAGGAGTGCTGGGTTTCAGAGACGAGTGCAGCGTGTGCACTACGAATACACCAGCAGGAACCAAGTGGAAAGGGCGGTGGTTCAGGTGCAGAAGGGAAAAGAAAAAAGCGCGACTTCACCCAGGAGAGACGTAGCATTGATTGATCAATCAATCAATCAATCCAGTCTGGCTGGACCATGTGACCTACCGCGTAGCACTGCAACACCACCACGCACGCAAATCAATTGTAAATCACAGAGGCGCGCGCGCGCGTGTGCCGAGAAACGGTTCAACTTCAACAGCACGCGTCTGAGATCATGGCAGTTCGTTGATGGATCCATACCAAGCACCAGGCTGCTTCTTGTTCTCGTTCGGTGGCCACAGTTCAGAAATAAAAAGTCAATCAAGCCAGTCACGTGAAACACGTCATGTGATCTGTGAGCAAATCAACCAAGCCTTGGCCCCGGAAAAGTTCAAACCCGCGAATCCAAGGCGGTGATTGGCCAGGCACAGGGCTTGATTGCCTGCGTGCGCGTCCAAGAACAAAACATACGAAAGGAACGCCTCCAATACGTAACAAGTTGGTGGACTAGTTGGACAGTGTCTGGATAAAGCTGACAGTAATCCCAGTGGCACGCTGATATCAACTGAGTTTAGAAAAAAAAAAACACAAGTTGCCAATGTTTGGCTTTGTCTTTCGTACAGGTCGTAATTAACTCCCATACAAAACAGGGAAAAAACATCATCAATTTCAAGGGCAACAACGCGTCTTTTTTTTACCAGATCACGTGACCCTACTGTAATTTACAGCCTAGCCCTAGAGCCCTTACCCAAGTGATAGTTGATAATTTATTAACATTGTTTTTTTGTGACGCCCTCGGGTTGTATGAAATAGGAAATTAACCGGAACGAAACCCAAAAGGGTCAAGGCTCAAGTTCTAAAAAGAACAACAACAATATCAAAGAGTATAACTTGGAAACAAAAGACTTGGTAAATGATATTGGCGTGTTATTTGTGTGCAAGTATATTTATACCAGAGTGATTCATGAGGTTTATGCCCAATCTCAACCCACTAATGCAGAATTGATTTTCAAACAGCTCTTTTTTTTTTCAGTTTCAACAAATAAATTCAATTATATAATGAAATTTGTTAATAAATGAGAGATTGACAAGAAATAAAAAAAATAGAGGTGGGTCATGAAACAATGGGCCAACATTATCGTCTATTTTTTTATAACGTTACCACAGTGAATAAGACCAAATGAAAGGCAGAAAAAAGAGAAAGAATGAATGAAAAGTATAGAATAAAAGAAAGCAAGTCGTAAGGGTATACACAAAAGTCATAAACAGACATCAATAAAAAAAATAAAATAAAAAAAAATAAAATAAAAAATAATAAAGATAAAGACAGCACTGATACCACTCGCCAATTCAAGACCAGTCACCGGCTCTCAAGCTCAGCAGGTTGACAATGCACTCTTTTTCCTGCGACTCGACCAGCTCGCGCCGGCCCAGGGTCGTCAGTGGGCGGATGTGGCTGGGCGTGGCTTGCAGTCTGCCTTCCTCGTCGTCGTCGCTGTCGCTATCCTCGCTGTCACTGGATGCCTCTACCACTGCCACTGGTGCTACTGTACCACTTGCATTGTTGTTGTGGTGGTGGCTGGTGCCTTGGATCTCACCACCGCCGCGGCACAGGAGCTGGATCTCGGCGTGCCCGAACGAGTGCGGCCGGCGGCGGTGGTGTTGCTGACGGCGGGGCGCACGCGACTCGGTCGCCAGCGCAAACGCGCTGGATAGCTTCTCGCCGCCACAGGCAAACAATGGCATTGCCGCTGGCCGTGCTTGCTGCTGCTGCTGCGGTGGTGGTGGTGGTGGTGGTGGTGGTGGTGGTGATCCCCGGAACATGGCGCCGGACGTTGTTGGTGGCGAGGAGGAGAGTTCGCGCGAGGTGGGCGCAGAGGAGGAGTGCCGCAGGTTGCTGAGCTTGCCCGGCATGAGGAGCCGGCTGGGGACGTCGTTGTTGACGGGGGAGTCGTGCCGGCTGGCGCGTGATCGGCGGCGGCGGAAGGAAGGCTGTGGTGGTGCTGGGTTGCTGGCCGTGGGGTGGATGGGCGACGGGCTCAACACATTGGGGTATAAGTTGTTTGGCTGGTGGGCGGCATCACTATGCTTGGGAAGAAGGTGGTGAGTGATGGTGGTGGTGGTGGTGGGGGCAGGTTCAACGTCAAATGTGTGCTCCTCGCAAATGGGACTAGACGATTTTTCGTCAATCACTAGGTGGGCCTCGCCGCTCATGGACATGCTCAGCCGCAGGGTTTGGAATGTGGGATTCATGGGTAGTGCCAAGGTCGGCGACGGTTTTGGTAACCACTGTTTCGTTGACGAGGGGCGCTGCGTGCGCACACTGGAAATTTGTGCTTGGGAGGCCTTCCTGCTTGTACCACAAAACAGCTCTTCCTCGTCCGTGTCCTCATCCGAGTATGTGTTGAAAGCAGCCGCAGCACTGGTTGACTGGCGCAGTGGTACAGGGGTGCGCGGGTGTGGCCCGGGCGGGTTTGGATTGCGCAGGTTTGGGAACCCGTCACTGGGCGTGGGAGCTGGCGACAGTAGCGTTGGTGACCGCAGCGGCACGGTTGCTGCCGTCGCTGCTGGGCAACCAGCACCACTACTCCCTGGTCTCGCACCACCACCCCGGCCTGTGGGGGTCGTGTCTGCTTGGAGGCCTTCTCCCCTCGGATCAAACCGCCTTTGACGTTTCGTTTGCTGATGTGAGCTAAACCTGGCCGCTATTGAAGACGAGTCTGGCGTGGGTTGCGTGTACTGGGGTGGTGCGAGGTCTGTGCACAGCGGTGTCAAAAGCATGTCGTATTGCCGCTTGGGTCTGGGTATAGAGGAAGGTGTAAACGTGGGAATATTGTGCGTAGCTTCTTCGACTGAAACTAGCGGTGGTGAAGACGGCAGCTTTGTGGGTCCTCCCGGTGCTGGGTTAGTCATGGAGTTATCAGAAGCTGTGGCCCGCAACGTTGAAAGCTCAACAGTGGGGGTTTCGCTGGCTTGAGTATCCAGAATGGCTTCAGGAGACTGCGAGGGTCGTATCGGGACCCTGGCAGGTGTGAGTAGAGTGAACAGCTTTGCTGGCCGGTCTCGGTTCTGGTTCTGGGTGGCTCGTTCGCCTGCCAGATCAGAGGGCAGCATATGGCTGTCGGGCCATACTGACCCACAGGTATAGGTCGTCGAGTAGTTCATGAGCCTGGTAGAAGATGGAGGGAGTCTTGCAAGGTGCGAGGTTTGTAATTTCAATGCTAGGGGAGATTATAAAAGGTGGAAAAGGTCTTCGTCCAGTGGCCCCCAGAGAAAGAATGGCCTTCCGCTTGCAGTAGCACTCGAGTCCTTGGCCTTGCCCTGCCCTGCCCTGCCCTAAAAAAAAAAAAAAAAAAAAAAAAATTAACCAAACAACCTTCCCAAAAAAATATTGTACTGGAGTACGCGGTACGGCGTGCATGGGTATACGCGCGCTTTTGGCGTTTCATGCGCTCCGGTCGCGTGGGCGACGGGCCAGTCTGGCTGAAACCACAAAACAAACAAACAAATTCCGCTTGGTACATTAAAAACTAATCAAATTCTAAAGGTTTATATAAAAAAAGGAATAATCCAGCAGGAGTGGCGGCATAACTATAAAAGCAAGAGAGGCAGAAGAAAAATAAACAAGTGTATCCGGGTTGTTGTACTGGTATTTTCTTTTAAGTATCGTCAGCGTTCGTAAACTCTAAAAAAAAAAGATTGAATAAATAGTTTAGTAATGGTTGCCTCCCCCTGGGATTATCGGGCCAGACGCAGGGTCAGCGGAAGAGGAGGAATCAAAGTGGTCGTACCCCATAGGGTTCCAATCACCCATGTTCTGGGGAACTGGACCAGGACCAGGACCAGGGCCAGGACCAAGACCAGGACCAGGAGGAGGAGGGGCCATCATGCGACCTTGCATGGAAGCATTGAACTGCCAGGGAGAGTATGAAGGGAAATCACCGCCCTTTTGCGGCTGGTTGGGAATGTAGCCATAGTCACCGTATCCTTGGCCGGGTCCTCCCATGGGCCGGAACTGCTGAGGGTGATGATGTTGCGGCTGCTGTCTTTGGCGCTGCTGCATTTGCATTTGCATGTGTGGCTGTGGGTACAAATGTTGAGGCTGGTGCTGCAAATGGTGATGGTGGTGGTGCTGCTGCTGGAACTGGTGTTGGTTGTGCAGTTGCATCTGGGCACCCGCTTGGCTAGAATGAACCGCACACATCCAAATACGGGTCTTGTAAATTCTAAACAAGTCTCGCACCAAGTCCCGGAAATCAATTCTGTACGAAGCAGAGTAAAAGAAAGTCAACTTGCGTCTGTCCCACTGGTACTCTGCGTCAAGTACAACCATGCCAAGGCCCTTTTCTTGGACGCGCACGTTGCACATTTTGATGGCCTTGTCCTCGTCGGCCTGCTTGGTGCGGAGTTGCTCAATCTCTAAAGGCTGAGCAAATCTTAGGATTTGCTTGGGGGTCGTCACACTGGGGCCTGTGGAAGTGGCATTAGCCGCGCCAGGGTCACCAGGGGTTTGCTGCAAAGCAGCTTGCTGTTCCAAATGCTGTCGCCACTTCAAAAGACCTGCTTCCTGGGGCGATACATTAACGCGAATAACCTTACCCAAATCACGGCCACGGTCAGCGTCAACAATGACAAGATCATCTGTACTAACCCTCAACGCAGAGTTTTCAGGAATGAAAAAGACATCAACTCGGAATGACTTGAACTGCACAAAATAGAGCTTGTTAGAGGTAGCGGAGATCAAGCCGGCAGCTGACGAGGGAGGCAAAGAGTTGACCGGGTCTGTGGAGCCCATGACAACATGGCTGCGACCAAACTCGTCAGAGCTGAAATAGTCTTGGACGTCCGAATACAGGTTTTCATTAACCTCTGTCAATTGGGGCTCATCATAAGACCGAGCAGGGTTGGAGGGACCAGGAGTAGCACCCATTGTAGACACGGGGGTAATGGACTGATGGCGCACCCTGCCCTCAGGGGCGTTGACATGCGAATCTATTGTCGTAGCAAATGAATGTCTACGATTGACGGCAGCAGCTGCGGCAGCCGCAGCGGCAGAGTTGGAAGCCGCGGGCGTAGCATTTGAGTCGTTGAACCACAAGGAATGAGAACTGGTGGGGTTCATAGACAGCTGCTGGCTCTTTTGCGGCCTAAGGATACGACGTTTGGGATCGTCCAAATGAGTATTGCTCAGCACATCTGCAGTTTCGTCTGCGGCATCTTCGTAAAAGGAGCCCAGCGCCTGTGATTTTGGAGGAGACCGCGAACCCAACGGGCGTCGGTCAAAGGGATGGGAGAAGGAAACGCTTCGAAAGTTGCGCTGCGAGCCAAGTGGACTGTCAATCATGAAATCGTTTTGAGACCCATGTGAAAACTTGGGTGAGCCCTGAGACTGCTTGTTGTTGATGTTGGCGTTTCCTAATAGAGGCGAGATGAATATCGAGCCAGCAGACGGAGAAGCAGAGTCGTTCACAATTTTTGAACCGGGAGATGACTGCGTCAACGATACTTTCTGCTCGGCGGCAGTTCTGGAAGGGTCAGGTGAGTTTTTCGCATTGTTGAACCATATACTTCTAGAAGGCTCTGAGGATCTCATCCAATGGTCAGACTCAAAGAGAGGACGAGCAGCAGCGCCGCCCTCGCTGAAATTTTTAGATCCAGAGAGACTGAAAGAGGGTTGAAAGAGTTGAGACACATGGGACCCGCCTTGGTTGGCGTGTTCCGAACCGGTGCTAGATGCCATTTCAGACGGATTGGGTAAATCCAAGAGTTTGGGGCGAGATGAGAACTCTGCAGCGTACGAAGGCCGTCGAGAAGACATGGCAGAGATGCCTCCTCCAACAAGAGACTGTGGGAGCAAGTCTAGTGCAAGGGATAAGTTATCATCGGCGTTGGAATTCGTAAACGAAGACGCATCTCTGACCCTGCTTCCAGACGTACTCCGGAGCTGTGGCGTAGTGGCCGACACTGTAGGAGATATGGCTGATGACGTGTCGGCGTCCTTTGGAGCGGTTTCGGGAGGAACGCTGTCGGTCGCGTCGTGATTCGACAGTGACGTTTCCGACTCTGTCGGTTGGGTGGGATCGCTCATGGGCACAATGTGTAAACAGCAAATAGAAAGAACAAATTGAGCAGAAAGGCTATGCACGGTGTTAGTACCACAGTAATAAGAGTATTACGAGCGTCAAAAGCGCAGTTCGGCGGATCTGGACTGAGCGAGGCTGCGTGTAAATGTCACGACCAAGGACTGAGGGGTATTCCACAAAAACAGAGTAGATTCAACAGGACGCAACTCACAATAAACAAAAGTCGGCAAAAGAAACAGATAAAAGCACAAGTAGCCAGACAGGAGAGATCTATCAGTGGACGTGGCCGCGTGCAATGGCGATGGTGGATGGTGGCGAGTTTTGAATTTTTTTTTTTTTTTTTGCCGTTGGTGTTGTGGGCTTTTTGGGGGAGTCCGGAACGGTGGAGAAATTCTAGGGTGGTGGGTTTGTCTTGACCGGTGGTGGAAAAGCAATCTCGACTAGGGCGGGAACAGGCAAAAAAGTCTGCTGTTCGTGCACCAAGCAGCACTGGCGGTCTAAACCTAATACAAATGGGCAATCTAAAGCAAACTCTGCGAGAAAAGACGGCTTTTTATTTCAATAATTACATATGTACAGTGTTTTGTCATGAAAAAATCTATGAGTAGGTGGTTTCAAGCTCGGCGTAGGCCACGAGGAAACGCTGCTCGACATGCTTCCAGTTGATGCTGTTCCAGAAGTTCTCCAGGTACTTGCGCTTGCCGAGCACGCCGTAGTCGTGCAGGTAGGCGTGCTGCCAGGTAGACACGTTTAGCAGGGGGATCACGTAGTCGCGCTTGCTGTTGGCGCCGCCGCTGAAAGCGCTCAAGGTGGAGTCGGCGCCCTGGGCGTTGGTTTTGATTTGGTTGAGCTCCTCGGTGCTGAAAAGGGGAGGCACGCCCCAGCCGTAGGTGTTCATTAAATACAGTTTCCGGTCCGCAAAGTTGAGGACGAGCCATGTGTAGCCAGACGAAAAGGTGGACGCGGCCTGGGTCAAGAAGAGTTCGCGGAACGAAACCTCGGACTCGAAATTGCTGTTGATGTAGTCAATGAGAGTCTTTTTCTGGTCCGAGTCGATGGCCGAGGCGACGCTGTTGTATTGAACTGTGGTGGAAATGTCAATGGGGGCATTTCTGAGATCAGCGTACTTGACTCGCTTGACGTCGGCGTTCTTGTGTTCTAGAGTGTCGCTACCAAAGCTGTGAGGACCCTTGCTTTCCGAAAGCAAACCAGCCATTTGGAACTCGTTGCTGTAGACCTGACCAGCGTAGTAGGCGATACGGGGGTCAAACTCGGGCAAGGCTTTGCTGAGTGCCAGCAGATCGACGGCTGAGCTGTTGTCCAATGAGGCGACCTGTGCGTTGCTGCTTCCCTCCTTGATCGCCAAGTTCAACTCATTGACGGCGTGCGTTTGGACATCGGTCCAGGCCTTGGCCAGACCAGTGGCGGTATAAAGTCCGGGGATGCCTTCATTGAGGTCGATGTTCTTGAGCTCGGTCACGCTGTGCAGGGAGCGCGAGGCCATGGGATCAGCCATCCGGGGCGAGGAACGGCGCATGGCCATAGCCAGCCGACTGCAGGAAGTGCGGGAGAGCATGATGATGTAGGTCGAGCTGGTGGTCGCGAGGTGAATTCCAACGAGTTTGGGCGATTTAGCACTCCAGAGCCGGTTGACTTCTCTTCGGTTTGGCTTCGAAAAGTGAAAAATTTAAAAACTAGCCAATGATTTGCCAGAGCGTGCTGAAATGTCCGCACACGGACCCACATATACACAAGTATCACATTCATTCACATCAACAAACTAGACATGAATGAATTAATTAGAAAACCGGAATTTATTATATATTAAATTGAATATGTTTTTTTTATTAACCTCATTCGGTTTAGAAAATGCCAAGATTGAAGTTCTCTTCGGGGAAGTAGGAAGAGATCACCGTGCGGTCGGAGAATCTGCGTCCGCCCAGTGCGTTGTGAGCCTTGCGGCAGGCGTCGGGACTATCGAATTTAATGTAGACTTTGCCGGCGCCGGGGACAAACTTGGTTTCACTCTGTTTGGCAGGCCCCACTTGGATCATGAGTCGTCTGCCAGACACTGCCTTGGGGTCTGGCTGCTGCATGATGATCTTTTCAACTTTGCCGTACTTGGTGCATTCGCCTTCAATGTCCTCCCGAATCTCCTTGTACTCTTGCTCATCCAAGAGGTCTTGGAATGTGACCATGTTGAGCAGGAGCAGGACAGAAGTGTTGGAGACTGGGCTGTCTTCAAGACGCAGTCTATTGTTTTTTTCGACTGTCGTGCCCAACGAAGCCATACTGTCTGAGATGTTGAACGGCAGCGCGCTCTCTTGAACTTCAACTCCCCTCGAAGCCGGTTTGACACGCAGCTTGCTATTGCCAAGCTCCATCCCGTTCAAACCCTGGCAAGCCATGTCAGTAGCATCTTTTTCCTTAAACTCACAAAAAGCAATGCCACAAGACTCTTTTGAAAATTTGTCCTTGATGATTTGGAATGCCGCCAGGGGCCCAAACGCTTGCAAAACTTCGACAATTTGTTCTTCGTTCAAGTACGAAGGAATACCAGCGACTGAGATCTTTGCAGAAGAATCGGGCACCTTGGTCTTGTACGCTGGCGAGCTTTCGTCTTTGGTGACATCCGCAGCAGTAATATCGGAATTAGATGGAGTAGGCGTAATGTAGTCCTTGGGACGCTGGATTTGCATGACAAACTTGGTGTCGTCGTCCAAGAAAAAGCCACCATCATACGCAAGAGCAATGGTGGTAACCTCATGATTTTCAAACTCGAGCACAGCAACATTACTGCTCTCATTGGAAAAGCTCTGTGACACAACGTTGCCAGTCAATGCAACATCCAGCTCAAGGTTTTTTAGCTGTTCATTGAAAAAAGCGGCAATTTCTGCAGCAGAATGGCTACCAGTCTCGAACCCGCTGACAATCAGACGCTTGGCTGCGCGTGAAGCCTCTAGTCTCAATAAACTAGCAGGTCCAGTGCCGCCTTGTCCGTTTTGTGCCGTTTCTGACCCTGGCAAATTAGGCACCAGGCCTTGCAGCTTGCCATAATCAATTGGCCGTGGGGCTCCTGCCAGGGGAAAAAGTCCCGAAAGCTTGGCCATTTCTGTCGTTACATTTTCGTATCCAGGTGGCTTGACGTCCCATAGGGACTTCATTCTGACACGTTTGTCAATTGAAATGACCCCGCTCAAATCCTCCTGAGGTCCACCGCGTTGTCTGCGGCCAGACCGGCGGTGGTCCGGACTGCGGCTGCGACGAGACGTCCTTGGGCGGTCGTTGTACCGGTCAGACCGGCCGCCACCATTGTCGCGCCCATCCCTGCGTCTGTTGTCATATCTGTCGTCTCTCAAATCACGACCATCGCGCGGCCTCGTTCTGTGTGCTCTCTCGCGTTCACGGTCGCGGTCCCGGCGGTACTCATCTCGCTCGTTTCTGTCGCGCTCCCGGCGTGATCTGCCACCGCCGCCGTCTCTATCTCTGCCGTCCCGATCCCGCGAGTGTCTGCGACGGTCTCCGTCTCTTCGGTCTCCGTCTCTTCTTTCGCTGTACCTGCGGTCACTATCCCTGCTGCTGAGTTCTCTGCGGTCGCCGTCTATGCTGCTTCTGTCGCGGTCACGGGAATAGTCTCTACCGCCGCTTCCTATGGGATACCGGTCTCTGGACCCTCTAGAATCGCGATCCGGCTGGTGATCCCTATCGCGGTCATCCTTCATTTCAACATCTTTAGCTGGCGCAGGGTCGCTGACAGACCATGCGTCTCCTGAAACGGGGTTCATTGCTTGTTTGTGGAACCGTTCTGTGGTGTTATTGTGGAGAGCCTTTGTGTGGAGGCAAATTCGCGTTGCTTGTTTGGGACTGAAGGGCGAAAATTTCACGCAGGGTAAGTAGTGAAATGGGAGGTTGGGCTCAATCCATCGCGATTTCTAGGACAGACCGGTTTAAGATGATACTCCAGTACTCGAGTATAGGAAAGTGATTTGCGAATTTGTTAGTGTGAAAGGTAGATTCTGTAGTTGTCCTTAGAATGATGGGAAAGGTTTTATTTGTGGTGGGTTGTGCAGGAGGACACAAAGGTCGCGACGGCCAGGATAAACAACGGGATGGAGCTAATCAGTTCTCGACGTGGTTGAACGCCAATGATTGGAGGCAGTAGCGCAGCTGTTGACGGACGGCTTCCAATCTGAGACAAGGGAAATGAATGCAGGCAGAGACCAGGCCAGTGACGGGGCCGTAGTCGACATGGCAAACGCGCTGCTGGCCACGGCGTTGAACTCTATCTCTCGGGCAGGGCGACGGATTGAGCAGGTCGACGAGCCCAAACCAGGGAGACAAAGTTTGACCAAATTCTTGAACTGCTAAGTAAATGCCAGCGCCAGATACGAAATGACGGCTGGCGAAGGGCGCGTTCGCCGACGGAGTTGCAAGTTAAGCGCTCGCTTAAACCGTGTTTCGGTGCCATCTCCAGTGCCAATCCCATTGCGATCTACACGGCGGCCGCTGGCGCTGTGGGGCAGGCCCAAGAACACCAGCACCGTCGCCATAATTACCTGGCTGTTATCAGAGCACGCCGGGGACCTGTTGCTCTTGATAGGCGGAGGTGCCGCGGAAGTGAAAAATAATATTCAACATGAATTCCATCCCAGTTGGCTAGATTCTACTTTGAATTACAAGCGCAAGGCAAGCACCAATGCCAGACTGAGAGCACTGCGTCCACCAAGTTCCGGGGCGGACCAATGCCAGGCCCGCACTCGCCAACCTGATAAGAGCAACGACGCCGGCTTCTGCACAGGCTCGGCCTGCATGGCAAGGGGAGCGCAGATTAAGGCACCGGGAGCTGCGAAATGTAACTTACCGCTCTCCGACGGCGTCGAAAATCCAATACAGCGCACTTGATTGCAAATTATTTATTCAATCAACAGCTTTTTATTTTCTCCAAACCGTTCAAACACCGCGCCAGACGATAAGTCAAACTGTGCCGGACAAGGGCTAGAGTCCAGAGACGGCGTGTTTGTTTGCCTGCAACGGCTCACTAGCCCCAACGCCCTTGGCAGCAGGAACTCCGCAACGCTGGGCTATCGTCGACAGGCGCCCTAAAGGTCTGCAATTGCACTACACTCTACAAGAGGGGCATATGGCGCTGGAGCAGAAACGCCGTTGAACATCTTTACTTTTTTCATGGCCTGCCAGCTGCACACTTTGGCACTCTTTGACTCCAGCCCCCTTGAGTCGCTGCACTTGTTCTCACAACTTATCCCTGCCCGCCCGACTTAGGCATCGGGTCCTCTCCGTCGGCCCAGGATTTCGTTTGCTTATTATTTGCCTGTATTTCATTAATTAGTTCCTTTTATTAATCAACTTTATTTTCCCCGTTATTCATAATCATCATAATCCTTGTACTAAATTCCAGAGAGATAACGCGCGTGGAGATGGCACGCACGTGTAGTTGCTGTTGCCGCCGCCGCCGTCCGCCGTAGCGAGAAAGACGGTATCTGACATGTCAATCTTGCTTCCCCAGGTCTTTTACCCGTCGGAGAAGTGTCAGGACGGAGCACTGAAAAATTTCATATAAAACCTCGGCCAATTGACCTTGGAATCAAGTCTTTTTTTCTCCATCAATTCAAACCTCCATTCCAAGTCCATCCTCTTCAAAACAAAAAACCAAACCTCCTCACTCATAATGGTCAAGCTCATGTCCTTTTCTGTTGCCGCCGCCCTGGCTTGGCTGGCAGTTGCCGACTTTGTGTCTCCCACTCGTGATGGCAGCCACCACACTGTCTGCAGCAACGACAACCCTCTCTCTTGTTCCTCGGGATCTGACAGCTGCTGCTTGGAGGTCACCAACGGCCTGTTCCTTGCGACCCAGTTCTGGGATTACAACCCTTCCACTGGTCCCGCTGACCTCTTTACCACTCACGGTCTCTAGTCGGATACCTGCAGCGGTGGATACAACACCTACTGCAACCCCGATTGGGAGGTCCAGGACGTCACTTCCACTCTCACTGACTTGGGAATGACCGACTTGCTCAACACCATGAAGACCACTTGGAAGAACCAGGGCAACACCGACGAGGACCTTTGGTTACACGAGTTCAACAAGCACGGAACTTGCATGGCCACCATCAACCCCGATTGCTATGACAGCAGTGCTCCCAAGAACCAGTACGTCGGTGACTTCTTCCAGACCGTTGTTAGCTTGCAGGCTAAGCTCAACACATACCAGTTCCTCAAGGCTGCCGGCATCACCCCCAGCTCCTCCAAGACCTACAAGTTGACGGACATCCAGAATGCCTTGAGCAGCAACTTTAACGGCCACAGTGTCTATGTCGGCTGTGACAGCTCTGGCGCCATCAACCAGATCTACTACTACTTCCACCTCCAGGGAAGCGTCGCCAACGGTGTCTTCAACCCCATTGACAACATCTCCAAGACCAGCTGCCCTGCCAACGTCAAGTACCCTCCCAAGAGCGGCAGCGGTAGCGACGACGGCGCCTCCGTCACCACTTTGACCACCGCCAGATCCACCGGCACCTCTACCCCTGTTGCCAGCGGTAAGGGCACCATCTCCCCCAGTGGTCAGAGCGGCTGTCTCATCTCCAGTGGTAGCTGGTTCACCTCCGGTACCTGTGCCACTTTCACTCTTTCCACCACCTCCGGCGGTGTCACTTTGAAGAGTTCCAAGGGCAACTGTGCCATCAAAAACGGTGCCTTCAACTGCGCCAGCGGAAACTCTGCCACCACTTTCACTATGAATGGCAACTCGCTTGTGTACAGCGGCTCGTCCACTTGGAGCGCCGACGCTGTCCCCTCTGGTCAGGACCAGGAGACCGTCAGCCCCGGCAGCGGCAGCGTTAGCTTTTCGTTAAACTTTGCATCCAGCTAAGTCATTGGTTCGGACACGTGTGCGGATGCAACACTGAACAAAAAATGTTGAATAAGATTGAATAAATGATTGATTTGAATTGCAAAATAAATGGGGAGGAGAGAGGCTTGGAATTTATTAGTTACGAAGAAATTTAGTTTTTTTTGGAGCCGTGCAATGTTCTGACCAGATAGGTCATGTGACCTATACTGTGAGTGAAAGTCAGCTAGTTCGACTTGAAAGCCTATCAACTGCGAGCAGTAAAGCGACTTGAAAGCCCTGCTTGGTCATACACCAGATAAAAAGTATGCTGTGCTCAAAATAAATTTTATAAACGACCAGAATACGATCGTTTGGCGGCTACACACAGCCAGGTAAGGCACCAAGCCCCGGCCAAGAAAAAGAACCACTCTGACTTGAATTCGACTGTATTAGATTAGTTGAGTAGAAGACCGTTTAAAAAGCAGGAATGACAAATTGATTAATCCGTTCGACGAGTTGTAGTTTGTGGTATGTCATTGTTGCCGAGCCGTTGCCTAGAATTAAATCTAAGGTTGCGCATAATAGAACTTTTGGGAATATGCCTCAGCCTATCGAAAATAGAGGGTCGATGCGAGGACATGGATCAAACTCGAGCTAAACACCAGGCCCTGCACAAGCGTGCTCAATTGGAAAAAAGCAGAATTACAAGCACTAATCAAAAATAGCGGAATTTGCGAACGAACCTCTTTTCCTGTAATACGTATCAAAGCTGTGAAGGAATGTTTTATAGAGCCAGCGCTGGATGATTGCAGGTAGAAGCTAGCACCTATAAAAATCACCAAATAGAAAAAAACCATTTCTGTGATGACAACCGTAACTGTTTCGAGCGTTTCAAAATACTCTGTTTTAGCCCACCGCTTCCAAGAGTCTTGGACGCACATGCCGCT
The DNA here is from genome assembly GCA_030566025.1 of Geotrichum cucujoidarum. Classification (NCBI taxonomy): domain Eukaryota; kingdom Fungi; phylum Ascomycota; class Dipodascomycetes; order Dipodascales; family Dipodascaceae; genus Geotrichum; species Geotrichum cucujoidarum. The sequence continues at coordinate 23,251 of JAJMHN010000107.1, forward strand.
TGCGGGAATACAATCAAAGTGTCATTTGCCCAGAATATTCTGACGTTTGGTTCCTGTAATGATCACTGCACAATAAGTATCCCTTTATGTGCATTAATACAGTAGTAACATTAAAAAGTTGGTTAATTTGGGTCGGTCGGCGTTTCACTGGAGTCAATGTTCAATTGCACAGCCGCCCGGTCTTGACATCGTGACCGTTGAAGACTTTTGTGGAACAAACAGGAGAAAACAAGGCTGAGGCATAGCCCTTGAAACGGTAATACTCGATTTTGGAAGGTGGGCATGGTAGATTATTAGTAGTTGGAAAGGAGTGCAACTCAGTCAATTGTGGCTTTATGCGCAATAAGAAGCATGGCTCTGAGTACAGAAATAAAGTAGGACAATTAACTTCAGTACTTGATATTTTGTCTGCAAGTATATAATGGAGCTTTTAGTTCTCACATTTACAGAAACTAATTAGACCATCAATTTTACTTTGCATTATCAATATGCCTTCTCAAGAAATATATTCTACTAATGGTTCTACGCAGGCCATTTCTCCTCCTATGATTCTAGTCAATGATCAAAAGGCTTTCCCCTATGAGAGTTCCGAAACAAAAACAACAATCAAGCTCAAACCTTGGACCAAAGAGTGGATGTGGGAGATCAGAGGCTCTATGTTCATTATCGTCTTGACCATGTCACTTGCGGTATTTACCGACACTTTTATTTATGCCATGTTTGTACCTGTGATCCCTTTTGCTTTTGTTGAGCGCATGGGCGTTGCCCCAGAGAATGTCCAGTCCCAGGTTGCAGTGGCTTTGGGAATATTTGCCGCAGGTATGGTTATTAGTGCTTTGACCTTTGGGTATATTGCAGACAGAATCAAGCAGCGGCAGACTTTAATGGTTGCTGCAATCGTTGTTATTGTTGCTTGCACCATCATGCTTTGTCTAGCCAAAAACACATCTGTTTATTTTGCAGGAAGATTTTTCCAAGGTCTCTCAGGAGCTTTGGTTTGGACAGTGGGGCTTGTTTTTGGGCCCGTTGGTTGGCGGCGTCATGTACAAACGGCTTGGCTACTATCCAGTGTTTTATCTATGCTTTGCTGTACTTGCAGTTGATTTGATTTTGAGAATATTCATGCTTGAAAAATCACAACTGCGCATTTTGCGACATAAGCGTGCCTTGGAGCTGAGCAAGCACGACCCTTTACCTCTTTCTCCAAACTTGGTGCATTACATGAATGCTTATATCGCACACACAGATGATTCTGAAATCTAAAAAGCCAAAGAAAAGGAGTTGAAGCAAAAGTATGGGACATTTTTCACAATTGCAGGCAAAAAATTCAGACTGCCAGTTTTTTTTTGAACTGCTCAAGGAGATCCGTGTACCCAATGCAATCCTTTTAAGTATTGCAGTATCTTGGGTCATGACCTTTTTTGACACAACAATTCCCCTACACTTGGAGGAAATTTTTGATTTTGATTCTGAGAAATCTGGTTACGTCTTCCTAGCACTGGTGATTCCATCATTGTTTGAGCCATTTGTCGGAAAAGTATGTGACAAGTATGGATACAGATACATTATCGCAGGTGGATTTTTTCTGATGACGCCTATGCTAGTTCTGTTCCGTTTACCCAAACTGAAAACAACTGGACATATTGTCATGTTTATTGTCTTTGTCGCCATTATGGGATTTTTGATGATGAGTGTGTTTTCCCCTATCATGGCCGAAATGTCTCGAGCAGTCAACAAAATCGAAGCACGTCACCCTGGAATATTTGGAAAAAACAAGGGCTATGGCCAGGCTTATGGTTTATTCATTGTTGGATTTTCTTTGGGCAGTCTGTTTGGTTCCTTCCACGCAGGTGAAACCCGTCGTCATGCAGGCTGGGATGTCCTTACTGTGTCTCTTGCGATTTTTACTTTTGGTATATCTGTGATTGCTTTGGTATTCACTGAGGGATATATTTTTAAGAGACAGCGTGAAAATGCAGCTAGTGCTGAGCTCGATGTGTGATAGCCTGTTAGTACTAAACCGTCTTGTACTTTTTTTTGTAGGTATCTATATCAAACACCAAAGAACTGCAAGTTTTCAAATACGATTTATAAACGAATAAGATGCTCAATACTCGTAAATTAGATGCTTTAACTAAATGAGCGAGTGACTCGAATCATCATACCAATGTTTACAAATAAGTATATAAAAATCAACAAATGCTAGCCAATGACATTCCAATTCGATATCGTACCAGGGGCCAGCTCTCGCTTGGCACTTTGGTGTTCGGCCAGTAACAAGCTTTCAACTTTGCCTGAGTCAAGCAGGCAAGCAAGCCTCTGGTCGAAAACGCCAACGAAATCGCGCCAAGAGCTTTGTTCCGAGTCTGTTCATTTCGCATGAAAAGGACCAAGTCACTTTACAACGTCGTATTTCGTTTAGACGCGAATGTAAGAGAGCGAGTTGGGTCACAACCGGATCTACTGAGAAGCGTGGGATGCCATCAATCGTTAATCTCGCGACCGCCGTCTATTTGCACTGCCCCGGATCTGGCGCAAACTTTATTTACGAGCTTATTAGAGTAGCTGGCAATACTTGGGCCACATTGTTTGATCGTTGGTGACTCCCACAAGCTAAACAAGAAAAAATTGGCATAAAATTTGTGCCGTTTACAAAGCTTAATGAACAGCTATTCATTGATTCGGGGTTTGCAGAAAAGTGCTTAAATAAAGGACCCACAGCTCGTAAATGAGAATTAATTACTGATTACAAAACCAAAAATTCCAGATTCCAACCTCCACATACTCCCAGCTACATACATCCGCATGACATCACGAAATACAGAGGTGGCGACAGAGCTCAAGGAAATTCCAATCTCGACGCCAGCAGCTGATGGCTATGCTGCTTCCATGAAGGAGATTAGCCAGCCAGTGGCCATCAAGTTGAAGCCATGGACGAAAGAATGGCTTTGGGAGATCAGAGGTTCCATGTCGATAATCGTGCTGACAATGTCACTTGCGGTGTTTACCGACACGTTCATTTACGCAATGATTGTTCCCGTGGTCCCATTTGCGTTTGTTGAGCGCATGGGAGTGTCTCCAGAGAATGTACAGTCACAGGTTGCCGTCGCACTAGGAGTTTTCTCTGCAGGTATGGTGATTAGTGCACTATTTTTCGGCTACCTCTCTGACAAGCTCAAACAACGCCAGACACTCATGGTATGCGCCATTGCCGTGATCATCGGTTGTACTTTCATGATTTGCTTTGCAAAAAACACTGCAGTATATTTTGCTGGCCGATTCTTTCAAGGTCTAGCCGCTGCGTTGGTTTGGACAGTGGGGCTTGCCATCATTGCAGACTCTGCTGATCAGAGCAACATGGCGTACTACATGAGTTTCCCAGCTATAGGAACCTCTGCCGGAATGTTTTTGGGGCCAATGATTGGCGGTGTCATGTACAAACGCCTTGGCTACTACGCTGTCTTTTACCTATGCTTTGGAATTCTTGGAGTAGACCTTGCACTACGGTTATTCATGGTGGAAAAGTCACAGCTGCGAGACTATCGGTATAAGCGAGCTTTGGAGTTGAGCCAACAAGACCCTGCTACACTATCACCGGAATTGCTTCTTTATGCCAACACTTACATTACCCAGACCGACGACTCAGAGATGTACAAGCTGCGAGAAAAAGAACTTCAACAAATCCATGGCAATTTTTTGACCATAGGAAGCAAGCGATTCAGACTTCCCGTCATGCTCGAACTCCTCGGAGAAATTCGGGTACTCAATGCAGTTTTCTTGAGTATTTCACTCTGTTGGATTATGACCTTGTTTGACGCCACTATTCCATTACACATGGAAGACGTGTTTCATTTCGACTCGGAAAAGTCTGGTTATGTCTTTTTGGCTTTGGCGATTCCGTCAGTTTTTGAGCCTCTGGTGGGGAAGATAGCTGACAAGTACGGCAAGAGATATTTGATATCAGTGGGATTTTTCTTGATGGCACCGGTGCTCGTACTTTTTCGACTTCCTACGCAGGACACAACTGGTCACATTGTCATGTTTATTGCCTTTGTCGCTCTCATGGGATTTTTGTTGATGAGTGTATTTTCTCCAATTGCTGCAGAAATGTCACACGCAGTAGGTGAAATCGAAGCTAGACACCCCGGAATTTATGGCAAAAGCAAGGGTTATGGCCAAGCGTATGGAATCTTTAACGTTGGGTTTTCTCTTGGAAGTCTAATCGGGTCTTTCCATGCAGGAGAAACTCGTCGCCATGCCGGCTGGAACATGGTTACCATTTCGTTTGCCATTGTTGCCTTTGGAGTCGCGGTGATTGCGTTCATATTTACAGAGGGTATTATCTTCAAGAAAGATATCAAAAAGGGACCTGTGGATGTGACTGAGGTATGATGGGTGAGCTTTTGTTGATTGTTAATTAATTTTTTTTGTAAATATCAAGTATGTATCAATTTTTCATCTTCTGGATTAGGAACTCATGAGTTTACGCAAGAGACAAAATTCATAGCCTTAGCTAGTCTAAAAATCTAGCAAGAATAAACGACCGAATACGAATCTTTGAGACCTTTACGGCACGGTTCCCAACACATTGATGACCATCGTGATGGCCATAGAAAGTTATCAAATCGCTCAGTCCCTTGCCACCTTCATTGATTTCAACTGTAACTTTCCAGGTATGAGTCAACTGGCCGACCTGACTACAAGCAAATATGACGTTAGTTTCAAGCCCAGATTTCTTGCGACCGCTGAAATCTGATCGTGGGCCTGGCTCCGGACCTTGCTTGAATCAGCCCATCGCATTGATCCAGTTTGGGAGTAGGCAAAAAAAAAAAGTTTCTTTTTCTTGACTGGCATCGGGCGCCAAAAGCAGACAGGTCCATGCGACGTCAAGATGCTGGACACGCTGGACACGTCTCGGGAACGTGCAAGACGGGCACGGAATAATTCTACTAACTTATTGCGGAACATTCAAAGGTATAAAACTTCCGCATCGAGACAATATGTCCCTGAGCACTAGTTATGGCTATGGCTCATCTTGCTCAAAACTGGAGCAAGTCTAGAAGGGCAAATCCCCAGTCAATCTTACAATCGTGCCCCCTAATCATACTAGTAACTAATGAGAGTCACAGTCGAGAGTGAGAGAATGGTTAAACGCTCGGCAATTTCGAGTCATTGGTATTACCGATTGCCATCCCACAGACTTGAGGTCAACCAATGCTACCTCTGACGTCGTAAGGGTCTGCGGGCTTTGTTCTCAATTGCGAATTGCAACATTGAACAGCTCGTGCTATCTTTCAATGAACAAGAGCACTGGCATGTAATAGAATGTTTGCTGCAGTTTTACATCTGAAGGGCCCCAAAACCTTGACGGTATCACGTATCTGCAATTAAGAGCACATTTGTGTAATGAAATAATACCATGACAACACAAATCAAGGCCAAGGTATACTAGCTTAGGGCCTCGAGGAGTTCTGTGCTCAGCAAAGAGTGTAAATGCAATACGTGCTATGGCGCAGATATTTGATTGAAAACATTATTTCCTATACAACAGTTGGCGCCTAGTAAAATGCTCTAACAGCTTAGCAACCGTGTGAGTAAGTAGGTATTGATATTGTTTTTAAAAGGACTTGGGTAGCCGTTCACTTCCGACAGCTTGTGTCCAATCCAAATTGATGAAAGCGATTCTTTCCGTGCTTGGCAGCAGCAACAAGTTGTGACCAATTCGACGCCCTCGAAATCAGTCAGTGGCAACTTCAGAGCGTATTTCTTCTCAGCCTGCTCGCTCTCTGCCCAATGACACATGACGACGCTCGGTATTTTGTCCAGTTTCTCCGGAAATCAGCGTAAGGCCGGTACGACTTGGAGTAAAAAGCAAATCGGGGCATTGGGAATTATGCCCAGTCAGTACGGGCCACTATAACGAAGCCTGTATGCTTAATTCAGAGCCTAAAATCAGGTGGGCCCCAAAAGGGAAGGGCCTTGCGGTGGATTTGGCCACAAAAAGAAAATCTCAACGGCAAAAAAAACACCAAAGAAAAGTATTTAAATCATCGGACTTGTCTCGAGAACTTGATTCGAACTGGATCAGACAAACATTTCTTACGCTAATACCTTTTACATCAAACAGTCGTGTGTTCATGACAGTACCAGACATTGCACCGGCGACCGAGCCCAAGGAGAGCTCTGCTCTTCCTCCTCCCTCCACGCTCCTGACAGAAGAGAGCACCACGATACCGCCAAAAGAAACGACTGAGCTAGACGAACCCGCAACTCCCATAAAGCTCAAGCCCTGGTCCAAAGAATGGATGTGGGAAGTCAGAGGCTCCATGTTTGTCATTGTGCTGACGATTTCGTTGGCAGTCTTTACCGACATTTTCATCTACGCCATGATTGTCCCAGTGGTGCCATTTGCATTCGTTGACCGCATGGGAGTCTCACCGGACGCTGTTCAAACTCAGGTCTCAATTGCCCTCGGTGTATTCTCTACTGGTATGATTGTTGCAGCGCTGGTGTTTGGCTACGTTGCAGACAGAATCAAACAGCGCCAGACTCTCATGATGGGCGCTATTGTGGTCATTATTGGCTGCACGCTCATGATTTGTCTAGCCAAGACCACTGCATTATTTTTTGTTGGACGCTTTTTCCAAGGCTTTTCTGGCGGTCTCGTGTGGACTGTAGGTCTCGCCATTATTGCAGACTCGGCAGATGTAAGCAACATGGCATACTACATGAGTTTCCCAGCCATTGCTACTTCCTCGGGCATGTTTCTGGGTCCCCTGATTGGAGGAATCATGTACGAGCGCTTGGGCTACTACGCCGTCTTTTACGTCAGTTTTGGCATTCTTGTACTTGATTTGTTGCTGCGCGTGTTTATGCTTGAAAAGTCACAGCTGCGTATCAAACGTCACAAGAGAGCACTTGAGTTGAGCGAGCAAGGTCCATCTACTCTTTCTCCAGAAATGGTTCTTTATATGAACGCTTACATTACTCACACAAATCAGTCTGAAGAGTACAAGAAGAGAGAGAAGGAGTTGCAGCAGATTCACGGCACGTTCTTCACCATTAGCGGAAAGCGATTCAGAATGCCTGTATTGCTCGAGCTCATTAAGGAAGTTCGCGTCTTGAATGCTCTTTTTTTGAGTATTGCCATTGCCTGGATGATGACCTTTTTCGACACGACTACGCCTTTACATGTAGAGGACATTTTTCACTTCAACTCTGAACAGTCCGGATACGTCTTTTTGGCCTTGGCAGTGCCCTCCATCTTTGAGCCCTTTGTGGGCAAAATGTGCGACAAGTACGGATACAGATACACCATCGCGGGTGGATATCTTCTCATGGCGCCCATTTTGGTTTTATTTCGCCTGCCGACCAAGAAGACCACGGGTGACATTGTCATGTTTGTGGCTTTTGTGGCCATCATGGGGTTTCTCATCATGGGCGTGCTATCCCCAATCATGGCAGAAGTCTCAGCTGCTGTTGGCGAAATCGAGTCTAGACATCCGGGCATTTATGGCAAGAGCAAGGGCTATGGCCAAGCCTACGGTTTGTTCAACGTAGGATTTTCTCTAGGCAGTTTGATCGGCACTTTCCACTCGGGCGAGACCCGCAAGCATGCTGGATGGAACATGCTGACCGTTTCCCTTGCAATCGTGGCTGTGGGCGTCGCCGTGATTGCAGCCATATTCACAGAGGGCAACATATTCAAGAAAAAGAGCAAAAAGGAGGCGACTGAGGTGGAAGTGTAATCGACGAGAGTTTTAGATAGAAAATGTTTCAATGATGATTAATTTACGATACCAGAAAAAAGTGGAATTGCAGTCTGGCAATAGCCAATACATACTCTTTGCCGGCATTCTTGCCAAGACGAAAAGTCACGCTCGGCCAAGGTGGGCTCTTTGCTCCTTTGGTTCTGATGGGACCGGAACTAGTTCAGGATACTTAACACCCAGACATCATTGTAAGGCATACAGATAAGTATGTCTTGCTCTAGACACACCAGCCAAATTGATTCAAGATCAATGTCAAGAAGAGTTGGCATATTCCAAGATCAAACAAACGACGACTCAGAGTCACAGATATTGCATACAGGGCTAGGGCGGATCAAAACGGGACAAAACGCGTCAATAAGTACCCGGTCCGGGACCCCACCAGGGCAAGGAAAACCAGTAGTCATCTATCACGTGACTAAAGATACAACGCGTCGTTGCTATTGTTGGCTGATAAATTTGATCGAATGAAGTCCATTACTTTGTGCAACAAGAGTTCGAGATCCTGACTTCTATGATTGCATCTGGCGCTGTCTTTGCGTTGTTCTATTAACATGCTGTGTACTCTCATTTCCCAACGACTCCCGACCCTGACGTTCGAACTCGTGACACCGTGATCCAGGAAAGCCGAAGCCTTTGGCGCTGATGCAAGATTCGGCATCGAGCCCCCATGCCGTTGAGTGACATCCCAAGCGCATATGGATTTCATGCCTTGCTCTGCTTGCGCGTTTTGCATTGTGGACAAGTTTTACGCTTTACCCCGCCATCACATCAGGTGCAGCGCAATTAAACTTTTGAACATGAAAAAAGGAAAACCAGCGATTTCATGGAATTATCCCCCACAGTTACGAGATGCTTATATATTCAGGCACATCTGCAAAGTCTGAGCGTTTTGCTCAGTTTTTGTCATCGCCCCAGAAATCACAATGGTCCTTGTTACTCACGAAGAGCTCGCAATCCCAGTCAAGGCAACTGCTTTCAACCCATGGTTGACTGGACCCTTGTTTTTCATCGCTAGAAGAATAAGAGAACACCCCGAGATTGTCAACAGCTTTATCTCACCCGGAAGCAGTGTGAACTCTGCTATTATCTCCTTGGCCCAAAACGACTCTTTGTATACAACGCTCAAGGTCCTCTTTGGAATTGGTTTTTTTTTCAAATTTATCAATGGCTACTTGAATCAGCAAGCGCTAAACTTTGGAGACAATGGGCCCAGCACAAAATTTGTTTGGGACAAAGAAATCGCAGTCGTGACTGGCGGTTCAGGCGGTTTAGGTAAACTACAAGTGGAGGGACTTGCCAAGGCTGGCCTCAAGCAAGTCATCATCATGGATATCCAGGAGCCTACTTACAAGTTGCCTGCCAACGTGTCATTCTACAAAACCGATCTTACCCAAGGTGCTGAGATATCTCGTGTTGGTGACCTTATTCGACAAGATATTGGACACCCTACAATTGTTGTCAATAATGCAGGAACTGGAATTGGCAAAAGTCTGCTTGACTCTACCGAGCGGTCGATCAAGTTGACCTTTAACGTCAATGCCGTGGCACCTTTTCTAGTCACAAAAGAGTTTCTTCCAGACATGATTAAAAACAACCACGGTCATATCGTGACCATTGCCTCGCTTGCCTCCTACATCTCCCCTGCCCAAATGATTGACTACTCTGCTTCAAAAGCTGCGGCACTCAGCTTTTCCGAGGGTCTCTCCCAGGAGCTCAAGCACCGGTACAAGGCCCGCGGAATCCGCAACAGTGTTATCCATCCCAACTGGATCAAGACCCCACTCACCACCGTGTTCAACAACATGGACCACGCATTTGGCAGGCAGTTGGAGCCCGAGCGCGTTGCCAATGCAATTGTGAAGCAGATTCTGTCTGGAAACAGCGGACAGGTCATGATTCCGAGCGAGCTTGGTGTGGCGGCACTTATAAGGACCCTGCCTAATTGGATGCAAGAAAGAGTCAGAGACGATACAAACACAATGGTAGTCGTGAACAAAAATTTTTAAATGAGATTTCTTTATAAACAAAAAAAATTATTGTAAGGTCAGCTTCTTTGAGTTTTCTCAAGACAAAGTTTGAAACGATTGGCCGTTCACGTTGAAGTATGCATTGATTTTCTTTGCTTCATTCATTTGCACAAACTTTTATGTTACTCTTTGTTTTTCCTTCTGAATTGTGTTTCCTATTTTACTTGCACTCCTACGTAGCTTTGATGTGTGATAAAATTCCGACAGAGCCCATTTGTAGGCCCGAATGCACGTTCCACTAAATTGTTGTAGCAAGACTTACACGGAGGTTCGAAATCAATGAATGTGCGTATTATATTTAAGGAAGGAAGTTTGAATGATGGCGTTGAAGCATTAATGGCCCAGTGGATGCAAAAACTTTAACTGCTGTACAAGTGTTCCTTGGTCATGCAGAGCTTAAAATTGGAAATTTTCTAGTCTTAGCCAAATATCAACCTTTAGCTCCTTTTTCAAACGGACTACATTTTTCTTTTGTGGCTCATGCTTGGATACTGCTAAAAGGTGCTATTCTACTTGCAGGTTTGCGCTCAGTAAATCATACCTGCTTTCATCAATGATTGACAAACTTCCGGAAGAGCTCATTCGACTGATCATTTATTACTTATCCATAACGGATAGTGTTAATTGTTGCAATGATCTTGAAAACGTCTATGACAATTTGCCACTAGAACCCAAAACATCCGAATTGGCACGCTGGAATGACCTGCAAGATCATGAAAGTCTGATGAATCTTGCACAGACCTGCAAGCGTCTCAAGTCTATTGTGTACACTAGAGTGTTTAACGCATGGGCTTGCAAGGCAAAGAGTGATGAAAAAAAATTACCGGGACGCGATATGTTTTACCATGAAAATTCTGTCAGTCTTCTACCGGATGAAGAGACATTTGTGCCTAGATTTGTGGTCCACTTGACTCCACATATTTTTCCAAAAGAGGCTTTGAAATATGTTGACACCTTTTTTATTAGCACTTTGGAACCACATGGGCCAAAGTATCATTGGCTACCAATAGCTTTGGCAAAAATGACAATGTTGAGACAGGTCACATTAATGATGACAACTTTCGATAATGTTGACAACTGCATGTACACCATTGGAAGCCTTGCTGATCACAAAAATGACATATGCATTGATTTTTTGCTTTATAACCTTAGCCAAAAAACGCTTAGGTACTGGGACCTTTATGAAACCAAATTCTCTAGGCTACGTGAGCTCAATATCAAGTCATGGCTGATTCTTGTGAATGTATTTCTACCCGTGCGCTTTCCGGCTGGTTTCATTACAACTTTTGCCAGCCATCAAAATTCACAAAAGCTCGCGGCACTTGAATGCACAACACTTACTCCTCTCTTTGAACTAAATGACCAGGTAAAAGTGTCAATGGTTAACGAGATTTTGGCCGTCATAAATAACGCACCAGACATTGAAACTTTCCGTTTGGACTTTTCAATACCACAAGACCCTGATGACTGGATTCCGGGGCCACGGTTATCAAAAATGGATGTATCATGCACCATTTTCAAATCGTTTCATACTTATGAAATGTTTGACAACATTACGCACTTGGAGCTTCATTGCAATGGCTCTAACCATACACGGAAGCGGATCCCAGTGCGAAACTTGAAAGAACTACGAATCCACTATAGCAAGGAACCCACATTTCGACCAACGCTGGAATATCTTGTTTGTGACAATCCAAATCTGGTCAACCTCTGCATATTTGATATGGCTTATCCACTAGCGCCGACACAACTGAGATCTATCTTTGCTAAAATTGAGCGACTGGTGGTTCATGGAATAGAGAGCTCAATAACAAGAGAAATTACAGCTCACGCGCCTAAACTAACATACTTCTCGTCCATTTCCCAGGCAAACCAATTGTTTAAAAACGATCTACACGGCGGCAAAATAAATCAACTGATGTTGAAGACGCGCGCAGAAGAGTTCAAAGCACAGGCGGCCAGTCCTCATCTAAGCAAAATTTGTTTCCAATTCATGGATAGTGATGTCTTTCCAAAAGAAAACAGTGTCATGGCTAAAATAGTACTCAGTGCGGGCTCACTCAAGCCAGATGGCGGATAACGAGCAAACCTCATGAACGGCGAGCCCAACAAACAATAAATGTTTTGACACTTTTACTGTACAAGAACTACGCAAAGAGTTTTATAGCTAGTTAATTTTGAAGTTCAAGAATATATATGGAGAAGAAATTTATACCACTACTGAGAGAATGCAATCCCATCGCTATTCAACCTGGTATGTAATTAGTCAGACCGATACCCGTAAGAATATCGCGTCAAAGAGAACGCTTTCATCAAGAAGTCTTTTAATTGATGACATGTTCAACAGCCATGGCATGACTAAGCCTTGCCAATTTGATTTAAAATTTTCAGCCGTGCAAACGGATAATTTTTGTTGCGGAACGGGTCAAGTACCGAAAGAGGTACCTTTGGAAATCATGTACCAAGCGTAATTCATGGCCCAACTGGCCCCAAAAAGGCAGCGTCTTTTCATAGTTGAATATGATTGTTGATTGGTTTCAAGCCACATGAGTTTCTAGCGTGAAAAAAACGAGAAACAAACAGGAGCGGAAATAGAAGGCGTCGGCGCAAGGGAGGGTACAGGACAACCAAAGACCAAACTTCTGGCACAACCGATCGGGTACTGTGTTCCCATTACTTGCCAATTCAAGTCGGCCGCTGCTTCCGACGCCACTGAACTTCCACTGAAAGGACCCAACGCGATTTTCCTGCTGGTGTGTGAGCCGCGGGTAAGAGGTGCAACCGTCGAAGTATCAGCTACGCACACTGGTATGAGGAACGGTGAAAAATGGGTAGGCAGCCAAAGTCATTGCTCAGGGACCACTGAAGAAAACTGCACATACAGAAGACCTGGAGTTATGCGGTTCAGGTCGATACAAAAATGATCATGATCATGATTATCAATGTAGCGTCCATTATCGATACTACAAGGATACTTTCAAAACCTTCATGGCCGTACGTGCCCCATGAGACACGTTTTGGGATATTTGCGTGCTATAATTCTATCGTCAGGCCCGGCTTGAATTGACGGGCGAGTAAACATCATGGTAGTTAGTTAGCTGAAATCAAAACCCCGGAATGATGCAATTCCTGAAATGGGCCAAAAAGCGGTCTGGTAAGTATCAGGCCCTCTTCCATCTGACAGCTCCCCGTCAAGATAACGAACCCTCTGCGACATGTTAACAAAAACATTCTCTGTCTACATATCTTTATCATGATGAGCATTATATTTCCAGCTGTGAGAGATTGGGCTGGCGATTTCTTGCACGCTAAACCGTTTCCCTTTGAGCACCTCATCTACGTTAACAGTGCAAAGCTCGCTGCCCGGACCGCCCGACCAGGAAGGGAAGTCCGAAACCAGCGGCCAGTCATCCTCGCCTTTGGGCCTTCTCTAATCTCGGATTGATACCACAAAGGGCGTATCAGGCAATTGAAGCAATCTCAACGTCTCCAATAGAACAAGAAGGTGGCCACAAAGTGAAAATTGCTCTTGTTCAAAATGTATAGTTAGAAAATTTTTTCTGCAACGGAGTCTGAACCTAAAAACCTTAAAATGCAAAAAAGGACATAAAGTACCGCCCTTGGTAGTAGCTGGTTATAACTCCATAGCGTGCTTGATTCTTTGATTTCCTGTTAGAAGACTTGCCATTTTGTGCTGGTGAAGCGTCAACCGTTCTGTTTGCAAAGTTTGGTTCCAGCAAAAGACTGTAGCTAACTGAGGCCAAGAAAGAAACCGACTTATTGGCACTTATTGCTGGTGCTTAAATGAAAGCCTAAAAATCTCACAAAGCCCAGTCCACCGGATCCGTGTACTTGCTCGCTAGTACCTTCTTGACAATATCAAAAGAAAACGCAAAAAACAAAAAAACTCCAACGTTTCGTTTTGTGCCCGGCGCCCGCTATACTAGTATAAAAAAAGCATTCCGTGCTTTGAAAATATCCGAAAAAAAATACAAACTGATCAAGAAACATCTCAGCTAATCTTTGCTTACTGGTTGCTCATTGCTGTTTAAGCAAGAAAGAACATCACATTACATGACACAACAAGAAGTTAAGGCAGTTACCGAGACTGAGAAGAGTCCCATTTCTCCTGCGCTTCTTGAAAATGATACCTACGTGACCCCAGAAAAGCCCTCGGAGGATTCTGCTCCCATTAAACTCACTCCATGGACTAAGGAGTGGGTGTGGGAGATTAGGGACTCCATGTTTATGATTGTGTTTACAATCTCACTGGCCGTCTTTACAGACATGTTTATCTACTCCATGATTGTCCCTGTCGTGCCTTTTGCGTTTGTGGACCGCATGGGTGTTGCACCAGAGAACGTCCAGTCGCAAGTTTCCATTGCGTTGGGCATCTTTTCAGTGGGCATGGTGGTGAGCGCTTTGACATTTGGATATATTTCAGACAAGATCAAGCAGAGACAGACACTCATGATGAGCGCAATCCTAATCATTATTGGATGCACAATCATGATTTGTTTGGCTAGAACAACGACCGTTTATTTTATTGGCCGCTTTTTCCAGGGCTTGTCGGGCGCATTGGTATGGACAGTCGGTCTTGCCATGATTGCAGACTCGGCTGATGCAAACAGCATGGCGTTCTACATGAGTTTCCCTGCAATTGCCACTTCCTCGGGCATGTTTTTGGGCCCTTTGGTTGGCGGTGTCATGTACGAACGACTGGGATACTACCCTGTATTCTACATTTGCTTTGCAATCCTTGCCATTGACCTGGTGCTGAGAATCTTCATGCTCGAAAAGTCGCAACCGGGCTTTGGAGCTGAGCCAGCAAGACCCATCTACTCTTTCTACAGAGATGGTTCTCTACATGAATGCATACATTCACCACACCAACGAGTCTGAGCTTTACAAGGCTAAAGAAAAGGAACTGCAGCGGACATATGGTACTTTTTTCACGATCCGTGGCAAGCGGTACAGGGTTCCTGTCATGCTTGAACTCCTTAAAGAGATTCGAGTACTTAACGCAGCGCTTCTCAGTATTGCAGTAGCCTGGATCATGACATTTTTTGACACGACTGCTCCCTTGCGTTTAGAGGAAATTTTTCATTTCAACGCTGAGCAGTCTGGTTACGTCTTTTTGGCTCTGGCTATTCCGTCTGTTTTCGAGCCATTTGTGGGAAAGATGTGTGACAAGTATGGCTACAGATACACAATCTCACTTGGGTTTCTGCTCATGACCCCTGTGTTGATTCTTTTCCGCCTTCCTACTCAAAGAACTACTGGCGATATCATCATGTTTGTTGCCTTTGTAGCCATCATGGGTTTCCTCATTATGGGAGTGTTTTCGCCTGCCATGGCCGAGATGTCCAAAGCCGTTAGTGAAATTGAGGCTAGACATCCAGGAATTTATGGCAAGACAAGAGGTTTTGGCCAGGCCTACGGAATTTTTAATGTTGGATATTCCGTTGGCAGTCTCATTGGCTCTTTCCATTCTGGAGAGGTTCGCAAGCATGCGGGATGGGGCATGCTGACTATCTCGCTAGGGATTGTTACATTTGGTATTGCCATAACGTCAGTGATTTTTACAGAAGGACCGATATTTAGAAAGAGCAACAAAAAAGTTGCGGACGAAGTTGAAGTGTAATAAAAAAAATAATAATAGAGAAGTGGTGCTGGTTTTAATATATTTTTGTGGTGTTTGTGTTTTATTCTACTTTGTATCATTTTCTCACTTGATAAAATACATTTAAAGATTTTAAATGAAGCGTTTAGGCAATCCATTGACATCAGAGGTTTAACATCACATTTTATAGTTGAATCAAAATTTGTCCGCAGCCAACTTTTATGCGGGTTACGTAGTCGTCAAGTTATGGAAGTAAATCGTTCAACTCATCAAACAATTACAATGAGCTGCAAAATTTACAAACTACAGAGTAATGCAAATCATAAGAGCACAAACAGTTTGAAAGCGCTATAAGCGTTCGCGCCGGTCAACTAGACTTGTGAAGCAGTCGCTCAATAAAGTTGACTGAGCCTGTCAAGTAAAGTCAGTTACGTAATTATAACCATATGTATTGCATAATGATACACAGCCGTGCATGAAAAATTTGTTCCCCAAAAGCTCCGGGTACACGATCGATAGTTGGCTGTTAAGATAGGGTAGATACCGTCGCCACTACGAAAACAACTCAGGCTCGTCATGATGGTTGGGAACGAGCTGACATCATTGGAACGAGAGAGAAGCCTTGAGAAGGGAGGCTCGGGGGAGGGTAGTTTGTATGGCTCCAAGCTAAGCAGTTCAAGGGGCGAGGTTCAAACAGGTGTCTCGGCGATATTCCCAAGCGTGCACTTACTAACTAGGCAGTGGCAGTAGCAGCTGAACGCAGATTGATCCGACGTGAGTTTTTTCTTGTCGCCACAGGTTCCGCTCGCGCAGGGCCACGTTTTGGCGGTGGTTTTGGTGGTTTTGGCGGGAGCTTCTAGCACTTTCCAGGACCCTCCCGTCCCCATGTGTTGCCCCAATCGGGCAGTGCGTGCGGCGCCAACACCCACACAACAACATCGATTGTGTTCCATTGACTTCCATCTCCAGAACCTTCTGGTACTGCGAGTACTCCCTGCCCGGTTCCTTGTCCTGCCCAAGTGCTCTATATAAGATAGCGATTTCCTGGCAAAGGCTTCATTTTTCTTTCTTTCCTCTCATCATCTTCACTTTTATTTATTTATTTATTCCCCTCCTACATCACATCACACTGATCTATCACAATGTCTAAAGCTGTCGGAATTGATTTGGGTACCACTTACTCGTGTGTCGCCCACTTTACCAACGATAGAGTCGAGATCATCGCCAACGACCAAGGTAACAGAACCACTCCCTCGTTCGTTGCCTTCACCGACTCTGAGCGTCTCATTGGTGATGCCGCCAAGAACCAGGCTGCCATGAACCCCGCCAACACAGTCTTTGACGCCAAGCGTCTGATTGGCCGCAACTTCTCTGACTCTGAGGTCCAGTCTGACATGAAGCACTTCCCCTTCAAGGTCATTGAGAAGGGCGGCAAGCCCGTCATCCAGGTCGAGTTCAAGGGTGACGAAAAAGTATTCACTCCTGAGGAGATCTCTTCCATGATTCTCACCAAGATGAAGGAGACTGCTGAGGGCTTCCTCGGTGGCAAGGTCGAGAATGCCGTCATCACTGTCCCCGCATACTTCAACGACTCGCAACGTCAGGCCACCAAGGATGCTGGTTTGATTGCTGGTCTCAACGTCCTCCGTATTATCAACGAGCCTACAGCTGCTGCCATTGCTTACGGTCTCGACAAGAAGGACGAGGGTGAGAAGAACGTGCTCATTTTCGATCTTGGTGGTGGTACCTTCGATGTCTCCCTCCTCACCATTGAGGACGGTATCTTCGAGGTCAAGGCCACCGCTGGTGACACTCACTTGGGTGGTGAGGATTTCGACCACCGTCTCGTCAACCACTTTGTTGCCGAGTTCAAGAGAAAGCACAAGAAGGATCTCTCTACCAACCAGCGTGCCCTCAGACGTCTTAGAACCGCCTGTGAGCGTGCCAAGAGAACCCTTTCCTCTTCTGCCCAGACCTCCATTGAGATTGACTCTCTCTTTGAGGGTATCGACTTCTACACCTCCATCACCAGAGCCAGATTCGAGGAGCTCTGCCAGGATCTCTTCAGATCTACTATCGACCCTGTCGAGAAGGTCCTCCGTGACTCCAAGATTGACAAGTCTTCTGTCCACGAGATTGTTCTTGTTGGTGGTTCTACCCGTATTCCCAAGGTCCAGAAGCTTGTTTCTGACTACTTCAATGGTAAGGAGCCCAACAAGTCCATCAACCCCGATGAGGCTGTTGCCTACGGTGCTGCTGTCCAGGCCGCTATTCTCTCTGGTGACACTTCTTCCAAGACTCAGGACCTTCTTTTGCTCGATGTTGCCCCTCTCTCCATGGGTATCGAGACCGCTGGTGGTGTCATGACCAAGCTCATTCCCAGAAACTCCACCATCCCCACCAAGAAGTCTGAGACCTTCTCCACTTACGCTGACAACCAGCCTGGTGTCCTTATCCAGGTCTTTGAGGGTGAGCGTGCCAAGACCAAGGACAACAACCTCCTTGGTAAGTTCGAGCTCTCTGGTATTCCTCCTGCTCCCCGTGGTGTCCCTCAGATTGAGGTCACTTTTGACATTGACGCCAACGGTATCCTGAACGTCTCTGCCCTCGAGAAGGGTACTGGTAAGACTAGCAAGATTACCATTACCAACGACAAGGGCCGTCTCTCTAAGGAGGAGATTGAGCGCATGGTTTCTGACGCCGAGAAGTACAAGGAAGAGGACGAGAAGGAGGCTGCCCGCATTGCTGGTAAGAACGGCCTTGAGTCCTACTCTTACTCTCTCAAGAACACTCTCTCTGAGGAGAAGTTCAAGGAGAAGGTTGACGAGTCCGAGCGCGAGACCCTCGAGAAGGCCATCAATGAGACCATTACCTGGTTGGACGACAACCAGACTGCCACCACTGAGGAGTACGCTGACAAGCAGAAGGAGCTTGAGGGTGTTGCTAACCCCATCCTCATGAAGTTCTACGGTTCTGAGGGCGGTGCTCCTGGTGGCATGCCCGGTGCCGCTCCTGGTGGTTTCCCCGGTGCCGGTGCTGCCCCCGGCCCTGGCGGTGACGGTCCCACTGTCGAGGAGGTCGACTAAACTAATGTCTCGTGATGCTGCGTTGTCTTTATTTTTGTTATGTTCTTTTTTTTCATGTTCTTGGTAGAAGTTAAATAATGTTTACGAGTATAGATTCTCAAAATCGGAATAGAAAATTTTCTTTAAAATGTTGTGACTGTAGAGAAATTTAATTTGTGGGTGTTGGCGGTAGGAACACGGAGCGGTTTCGCTATGCCTACTGCAGGGTCTGAAGCTTCTAATCAAGCACGGCTGATTAGAAGACTTTTTAGTTCTAGCTTCAAGGCCTGGAAGGGCTGTGTTTCAAAATCGCAAGCCATAGCTGTTGCCACAAACGCTAGGATTTTTAGAAGTAATGCGATCACGGCCAAGGATTTTCTTCTTGAATGGAATTGCCATGTGGGGGCATCTGACTCTTTTTTGATTTTTTTTTTTTTTTTTTTTTTTTTTTTTTTTTTTTTTTTTTTGGTTGTGGGCAGGGAGTCATGATCCATCATTTGGCGTGCTTGTTTGGTTGCCCATTCCAAGGCCACAGTAAAAGAAGAACAAGAATAGTATGAAGACCAGTCTGTATCTGGAGCTTGTTCGGCTGCGTTGGTTCGCCACTTTGATCCTGCTGGGATCTATCGCAGTAGAAAGTGTTGCTGTCGGTTGAAACTTGTGTGTGCTGGGGTACGTTGCTGCCCAGTTACGTGTCTTGCAGGGATTGTCCCGTTATCCTATTCTCGAAGCCTCATGGACTTGGTCCAGGTTCAATGCGTAGTTTCTATTGTTTGGTGTTGTTGTCGTTATTCAGCGCCCCAAGGCCAACGTGTGCTGCCTCTATGCAGCGTATTGCGCGTCTCCGTATCAAGCTGGCGGTGGATTCCAAGGTGGCATCCATGGCCTTCCCAGGAGTGCTTAGATGGCGTTTATGGTGGTCACTCCCGTGTAGTATTCATTTCCTCCCACACAATCAAAAAATAAGCAATCCTCACTTCCCTTTCTCTTCTCCCTTTTTCTACCTCTTCCATTTAAACTTTTGATTCCAATTGCCAGTATTTATTTTTTCTTCACTTCTACTTGTTCTATAGTCAACCATTGAATACAAGGCACACAACAGAGCTCACAAGATGGTCAGTGCTGCAGAGTCGCCAACTGGACCACTAACCAAATCGCCAACTTTGAAATGGTCGGAACCTTTCTCTGAAAAACACGATCCTGGTCGGTTTTCACCAAACAAGCCACTGAGAGCTAGAGCTTTCTCAACGGTATGTCAAATTCTTTGTTGTGCCAGACCCGCCCCCGTTCTAACAATGATTCTCTAGGTTGATAGCTTTGTGGGCGAGAAGGTGCCGTTGAATAGACGCCGTGGATCTCAAGGTACGTTGCTACTAATTACTCCATCACAACATTTGACCAGTGGCTAACAGCTGTCATCTTTTCTAGACAACTACGTGACTCCTAGAAGATTTCTTGTGAGTGTCGATAAGACCCTAGAGCAACTTCTTGCGTCAGAAGGTAAGTTTCTATTTCTTTCTTGAACTTGCAATACTCAATCTCGAGTCGATATTAACGACATACAGACACCGATCAAAATTTTCAAATCACCGTCGAAGATAATGGTCCCAAGGTGCTGACCCTCGGCACTGAAAACTCTAATGGCTACAACAAATCCGAGATCAGAGGCACTTACATGCTGTCCAACCTTTTGCAGGAGTTGACGCTGGCCAAAAGCAAAGGCCACTCCACCGTCGTTCTCGACGAAGAGCGTCTCAATGAAAACCCCGTCAAACGCCTTTCTCGTCTCATTTCCACACAGTACTGGGATGCTCTTACCCGTCGCATTGATAGCAGCATGCTTGACATTATTGCCACCGATGACAAAAATAGAGGTCCAGACTCCAATCCACGCATCTATATTCCTTACTCGGAACCCGAGCAATACGAATACTATACCAAGGCTGCTGCTGCCCGACCTGAATTGAAACTTGATATTCAGTACCTCCCGGAAAAGATTACTCCAGAGTGGGTCAAGTCTGTTAATAATAAGCCGGGTTTGCTGGCCCTTGCTATGCGCAAACACGTTGATCCTGCCACGGGTGAAACAGAATTACAGGGAGCCCCTTACGTTGTTCCTGGAGGAAGGTTCAATGAGCTCTACGGCTGGGACTCTTACATGATCACATTGGGGCTCCTTGTTAGCGATAAGATTGATCTTGCCAAGGGCATGGTTGAGAATTTTGTGTTCGAGATTGACAACTATGGTAAAATCTTGAATGCCAACAGAACATACTATTTGTGCAGGTCTCAACCTCCCTTCTTGACTGACATGACCCTGAGAGTTTTCGACAGGATCAAGCACACGACAGGGGCCCTTGATTTCTTGAAACTTGGAATTCAAGCCTCAATTAAGGAATACAACACAGTCTGGGTTACAGAGCCGCGACTTGACCCCAAAACGGGATTGTCTCGATATTATCCCGATGGCCTAGGCATTCCACCCGAGACAGAAGCAACTCATTTTGAGCATCTTCTTCTTCCCTATGCCGAAAAGTATGGTGTTTCGTTTGAAAAGTTTCAAGAAATGTACAATGATGGAGAGGTCAACGAGCCGGTTTTGGACGAATACTTTTTGCACGATCGCGCGGTGCGTGAAAGTGGCCATGACACCAGTTACAGATTGGAGGGCCGCTGTGCCAACCTTGCAACCATCGATTTAAACTCGCTGCTCTACAAGTATGAAGCAGACATCTCTCATACTATCCGTACCCGCTTTGACGACAAGTTAGTCATGCCTGATGGGTCAGTAGAGACGTCTGCTATTTGGGACAGGCGCTTGAAGAAGCGCAAGGCAGCCATGGACAAGTACCTTTGGAACGAAGACGCCGGCATGTTTTTTGACTACGATACTAAGGAACAAAAAATTTGCGACTATATTTCGGCTACTACTTTCTGGGCCATGTGGAGTGGAGCAGCGTCTCCCAAGCAGGCCTCGAGACTGGTTGAAGACGCTTTGCCACTTTTGGAAGAAAAGGGTGGTTTAGCTGCTGGCACCGAGTTCTCTAGAGGCTCCGTTGGTATTGACAGACCTAACCGTCAATGGGATTACCCTTACGGATGGGCTCCTCAGCAAATCCTGGCTTGGAATGGCTTGCTTCGTTATGGATACGAAAGCGATGTCACTCGTATTGCCTACAAGTGGCTCTACATGATGACAAAGGCCTTTGTCGACTATAACGGCGTTGTTGTGGAGAAGTACAATGTCACAAACCTCAGTGAACCTCACAAAGTTAATGCTGAGTATGGAAACCAGGGAATGGGATTCAAAGGTGTGGCTAAGGAAGGATTCGGCTGGGTCAATGCAAGCTACTTGTACGGCTTAACATTGCTGAGTAGCCACGCGCAAAGAGCATTGGGAACATTAACTCCAAGTGAAGTGTTTCTCCGATCCGAGGACGTCAATGAGCAATAAACTTGCAGCGAGCCAAGCTCGGAATTTATTAGCTACTTGATTCATTTGCTATCATGTGTGTATTTATTAAAAAAAATCAACTTGAATCATATTAAAATTTAATTTCAGTCTGTTTAACAGCGAGTAGTTGGCAGTAGTTTTGTTCGCCAAATGCGGGATCAATAAGGTCTGCAAATATTTCAGCACATTGTTAGTGTGGGTGTCCAGAATATCCCACCACCTTTTTCCAACACCAACTACGCGTGTAAATATTACATTTTCTAGATCTTTGTTTCGTCGGTTTTCTTTTAGAAAATATTTTGGACTCGAAAGGTGCACAAGAAGACGTGGCGTTAGATTTTTTTTTTTTCCATTCTATCTCAATTTTGAACACGCTTTGAATACTACACAATGGGTGAGTTTGAGCGAACGCCTCTTGGCAGTTAACTTCTCCAGATCTTGATAGACGCTAACACACGCGACAGGTATTCCTAAGTTTTTTCGATATATTTCGGAGAGATGGCCTCTCATTTCACAGCTGATCAATGATTCAGAAACTCCTGAGTATGTTTATACCAAAGTCATGCTATTTTTCAGCTGGAGATTGGTGCTAACCATTATAGATTTGACAATCTGTATCTTGATATGAACGCCATTATCCACAACTGTACACACAAGAACGACGATGTGACTTTCCACTTGACTGAAGAACAAATGTTCATTGCAATCTTTGCATACATTGAACATCTTTTTGGTTTGATCAAGCCCAAGAAGCTTTTCTACATGGCGATCGATGGTGTTGCCCCTCGTGCCAAAATGAACCAACAGCGTTCGCGTCGTTTCAGATCTGCCTGGGACGCTGAACGCGCCCGCGACAAGGCCATCGAACAAGGCATCGCCCTACCTGCCAGCGACCCATTCGACTCCAATGCAATCACTCCCGGAACCGAATTTATGGAGAAGCTTACTGTGCAACTCAAGTACTTTGTCCACAAGAAGGTCAGCACGGATTCTAGCTGGCAAAACATCGACATTATTCTCAGTGGCCACGAAGTTCCTGGTGAAGGTGAACACAAGATCATGGAGCACATTCGAGTTGCCAAGGCGCAACCTGGCTACGAACCGAATATCAGACACTGCATGTACGGTCTCGATGCTGATTTGATCATGTTGGGACTGTTGAGTCACGACCCACACTTTGCTCTTCTTCGTGAAGAGGTTACTTTTGGCCGCAGGTCAGCTAAACAAAGCAAGGAACTTCAGGACCAAAACTTTTACTTGCTGCATCTTTCCCTGGTGAGAGAATATTTGGAGTTGGAGTTTGCCGGCATTGAGAAGGAAATGAAATTTGCTTACGACTTTGAACGGATTCTTGATGACTTTATTTTGATTAATTTTTTTATTGGTAACGATTTCTTACCTGAGGTTCCTTCGCTGGTTATTAACGAAGGTGCGCTTCCTATTGTGTTTGACACTTACAAAACCTATCTCCGCAACTCTGATGGGTACATGAACCAGGGTGGTATTATTGACTTTACTCGCATGAAGGTCTGGCTTGAGGCCATGAGCACCTTTGAGTACAAACTTTTCGAAAACGGTGCTGTTGACGTTGAATGGTTCAACGAAGAAGTCGAAGACGTTTCGCTTAAGGGCCAGGACAAGAAGTCCAAGAAACTTATCTTGACCCCTCACCAGAAGGAACTTGTTCGTCTCGCCAAGCCCTTTATTGTCAAGTCTAACAGTGTGAGCAAACCCGACTCCAGTGACGACGAAGCTCCTGCATTTACTTTCGACAAGGAGTTGACTGAAGATGATGTTATCTTCCTCAGAGCCTTGTGCGAAAAGGTGTACTTGCGCGTTGTGATGGATAAGGGAGTTCCTACAATCATTGTCGACAGTGATGGAATTCCAGATGAGGAGACTGAAGAGGAACAGCGCGAAAGACTCATCAATGCTCAGAGTGTTGTGAAGCGCTACGAGAAGGCTGAAGTTGAGCAGAAGGAATCTGAGGTGCAACACAAGAAAGAGGTCTACGATAAGAAATTTCTTAAATGGAAGGAGCATTACTACAAGGACAAGTTCAAGTTCCAACCAGGTGATGAATACGTCCCTCAAATCCGGGACGTTGCCGAAAACTATCTCGAAGGTCTGCAGTGGGTTCTTCTGTACTACTATAGAGGCGTGGCATCATGGGGCTGGTACTTCAGATACCACTATGCACCCAAGATTTCTGATCTTTATCTGGGATTGGACCAAAAGATTTCATTCAACGTGGGAACTCCTTTCCATCCTTTTGAGCAATTGATGGCTGTCTTGCCTGGTAGATCAAAAGCCCTTGTACCGCGCGCCTTTTGGCCTCTCATGTTGGATGAGAACTCCCCTATCAAGGATTTCTACCCCAAAGACTTTGAAATGGACATGAACGGAAAGAAGAACGAATGGGAGGCCATTGTTAAAATTCCATTTGTGGATGAAAAGCGCTTGCTGGCGGCAGTTCAGTCAAAGGATTCACAGCTCACACCGGAAGAAAAATACAGAAACACTTTTGGAACAAACATCAAGTTTTACTTCAACCCTCAAGTTGATACCGTTTACCCTTCGTCTTACCCAGGTTTGCTACCCGATATTGAGCATTCCCACTGTATTGAGACTGTGACCTACTTGCCTCCTATGGAAGATTTGAAGTACGTTGATGGTTTGTGTGAAGGCGCACAGCTTGGTGTCAACTCTCTTGCTGGTTTCCCAAGTCTTAAGACCATTCCTTTCACTTTTAAGGTTGAGCTTGCTGAAGTTGTCGTTTTCCAGCACCCGAGCAGAAACGAGTCGATCATCCTTACTCTTACCAACAAGTACCAGGATCTTGAGAGCTCCACTGTTTCACACAAGCTTCTGAATCGGTCTGTTTATGTCAATTGGCCGTATTTGCGTGAAGCCAAGGTTGTTGCCATCACGGATGAACTTTGTTCCTATGAAAAGAAAGGAAATGCCCTTTCTACTATCCCTCACCAGAATGTTGAACAATGGTCTCGTGAAGCCAACAGCTTCAAGCGCACGTTTTCTAGAAAGGGTGTCAAGATTGGCCAGGTGCCTATTCTCGTTCATTTGGCTCCCTTGAAGGGTTTGACACGCACTGCTGACGGAGCTTTGCTCAAGGAATATTCTGATGCTCACATTACATTGCCTCTCCAGACCATTGTAGAGAGCGTTCAGAACGAGGACGAAAGATATATTGAGCGACCCCCTTTGCCCATTGAGGAAGAGTACCCTATTGACTCGAAGGCCGTTTACCTTGGTCCTAGTGCCTATGGTCACCCTGTTACCGTCATTGGCCATGGCCAAAACACTGTCGACGTTGAAGTCATGAAGCTAGCAAAGAGCGAAATCAGTCTTGGCCACATCATTGAGAGACGCGAGAAGCAACAGTTAAATTTCATGCCTTCCTACAGAGTTGCCAAAGATATTGGCATTTCAAGCTACTACCTCAGTCGTATCACATCCAAGTTCCTTGTTGAAATTAATGGAAGATCTTACGACGTTGGTCTTAATGTGAGATCGGAGGCCAAGAAGCTGAAGGCTTTGGGATACAGTCAAAGATCTCAGCAAGGTTGGGAGTACAGTGTTCTTACTACTGGACTTGTAAAGAAGTACTTGAGCGCCTTCCCTCAATTGCACAAGGCTCTCATTGGCTTTGACGGCAAGCAGATCCCTGATGTTGCCAAGCTCATGCACGTGGAGCCTAGCGAAGCCGCCAAGATGCTTGACTCTGTCCGATCATGGTTGAAGGAGAACGTTTTGAACAGTGACAACATTCAACTGGTTACCTTCGAAACTGAAGGTCTTTCCAAGGGTAGTGTCACCAACTTGGAGCGTGAAATTATCAAGATTACTTCTCAGCCAGTCAATGTTACCAAGGTCACCCATAAGAACACTCCTCGCAAGGCCCTCCTTGCCCCTCAAAACGCTTTTTACCAGCTTAAGTCTCAGCACTTCAATGTTGGAGATCGTGTCGTTAGTATTTTGGACTATGGCAAGGTTAACTTGTTTAGCAGAGGTACTGTTATTTCGGTCAACAGCATGGTCTCTAAGGTTACCTTGGATGTTCTTTTCGACATTGAGTTTGACAGTGGTACTACTTTGAACGGCCGATGCAGTGGTAAGCGTGGTATGACTGTTGACGCTGGTTCAGTGCTCAACCTGAGCGAGAAGCAATTGGTCTCTCACAGCAAGAAGTCGCAGCAAGATCAGGTTGCATCCCAAAAGACCCCCAAGCAAAACAAGCAGACCAGCGCTCCGAACCAAAACGCTTGGAAGAGTGGTACCGCCGCCATCCACACTGCCCCCAAGATTATGCAACGCCAGGGCCCTGCGCCTGCCGCGAAGGCTAAGGCCGTCAAGACTGCACCTGCTCCTCGACCTGTACCTGCTCCTGTTCCCCGCAGTGCTCAGGCCCCTGCTCAGGCACCTCCCGCAGCCCCTGCTCCCAAAAAGGGTAAGAGCATGAAGGTTAACTCGGAAGGCGAGAACAGCGAAGAGTTGCGTCAAAACTTATTGTCTCTCATCAAGGGTGTCGATAACGTTGACATTTCTAGCGATGCACCCGTGCCTGAATCTAAGGCTTCTGGAACTAAACAGTCTGGTGGCAAGCCCAAGCAGGATAAGAACTTCAAGCAGAACCAGCAAAATATTATGGGCGCTGTCTACGCACAGTATGGTGGTGCCGTTCCTCCCCAGAGTGGCGCTGCATTTCCTCCTGCTCCTCCGGGTGCAATGCCTTTTATGCCTGGCATGTTCCCTCCCCCTCCTAATGGTATGGCTTTCCCTCCTGCTCCTCCCTTCATGTCTTTTCCTCCTGGTCAAGGATTCCAGCAAGGACCCCCTCCTCCTAACGGATTCCCTCCTGCTCCCCATTTCCAACAACAGCAGCAAGGACAACACGATGATGAGCAGGGAAGCAACGATTTGATGGCTGCCCTCAATGGCCAAAATGTTCCCACCGGGCCCAAGGGTGATGGAAACAACCAAGGTTCCAACCGGGGTCGTGGCGGCAACAGAGGCCGTGGCGGCAACAGAGGAGGCCGAGGCAACAATGGTGCCCGTGGAAGAGGCGGACGCGGCGGTAAGAACAACTCCAATCAGAGCAAGTCTGCCTCTTCCTCTGCCCCTTCTGCTTAAGTAGTACATATATTGAATAATTTCTAGAATTACTTTTTATTGAATTTTTTAGTTGTTCAAAATTTTCAGGTATTCATTCGTTTGTGTTGCTTTCTTTGACTCTTACCGTTTGGAATTAAGCTCAAGTTTCTGACACCCCATGATCACGTGCCCGAAGTAGCTACTGTTTTTCATGCAGCGCGTTTTCGAAAACTCGTTCCTTCAAGGTCTAATTCCACAAATTTTAAAAGCTTCATCAACCACGCCTGAACAATGGACTCGTTTATTTCGCTGAGTCCGGAAATGTCGGGCCCTCCGTCACCTCCTCGCAATACTGCGACGAACCATGCAACGCAGAATGGCTCGTCGTCGGCAAACGGTCACACAAAGCACAACAACGCTGCGGCTACAGACAAGAGCATATCGGATGTGCCATTAGTCCATGCACCTCCGGATGCAACGAAGGACGTGTCTCCTCTAAGCTCAGTTTTGAAGCCAGATCCACTGCTTTCTACCGGCGACGGCACGAAGCTTGATTCAGACGAAGAGGCCCTACGTCAAAGTGAAGCGGTGGTTGCAAGCTTAGGGCAAATGGATCTTTTGGCTCTAGTGTTAGATCTCATGGAAAGAGTGTCATCCGGTTCAGTGACTGCAAAAACTGTTGACAATGAGGTAAGTAAAAAGCCCCGGTGAATACAAGGATCCTAACACTAACAATACCTAGGCCGGTATTATCCGAGCAAGAATTGCCAAAGCTCGCAGCAGCCTACAAGCGATTCCAGGGCTGGACGAAAGTATAGAAGAACGCCAAGAAGAAATTGCAAAACTAGAAGAAGTTATCCAAAAGAAACGGTAAGCTTAAACGAGTTTTAGTTGCATGACTTGCCTCTAACAGTTTAGAAATCTACTCGTGCGATTCCAGTCTGTCATGGGCGCTGTTACAAGTAGCGATACAAAGCAGAATAGCGACCAGGATACAGACATGTTGGATATCGATCAACCTCAGCCCGTGCACATTGGTGCTGGGGCTAGCGAAAATACAACTACAGCAGTCAAGTCTCCTCCACTTGAAAGCGCAGCTGAGTCTGCACTATTGGACACCAACATGCCAGACTTTACTTCCGGAGTTGACGAGTCTTCCAGCAAAGAAAAGCCACAAGAACCGCAAACAGAGCAGCAACAGCCACCAAACCAAGACCAGAATGGCGATTTTGTAGGAGCTTTAATGAACGACTTTAGCAACTCTGCAAACGACAATAGCAATGCCACAGACGGAAATAGCAACAATGCTAGTAATAATGATAATCAGTCTCAATTTAACCAGGCAGAGAACAACTCCCTGGACGGTTTCAGCCAGAACAATGCTGATTTTACACAAACGATAGACGCCGACGGGAACCAGGACTCGGGTGTGTCTGGACCGCTGGATTCTGCACAAGGTGACGATTCCATTACTGCATTCGAGGCTCAAGGCCAGCAAGACCAGTCAGGAACCCAGCCAGACCAGCATTCACAGAATCCTGGTAATACGATAAACCAGGACCACCAGGACCAGGAAAAACAGCAGCAACAGCAACAACAACAGCAGGGCCAAGGCCAGGATCAAGCATCTGCAACGGGTGGCCAGGGAGACCAAATGGACCCACCACCTGGCGGATTTGACAACTTTGTGGACCTGGAGTCGTTTGATCCAAACAACTTTGACTTTGAATTCTGATTAATTGGTTCAAGTGACCGTTTCGTGAGCTGGAGTGTCTAGAGTTTTATGGAATTCTTTAGGCTCCTGTCCATAGCATAGATCAATCTAATATTTATTACATTTCTTCAACAGCCTCTCTTTACATACTCTGTAATAGAGTTTGGCTAGCCATGATAGACAAAGCAAGACGTTGTAGAAGCGCCCTCAGGAGTTTATTTGGGTGTAGACAGTGTAGTTACTTAGTACTGTAATAACCGATGCCTTTTTGGGTCTTCTCCAGATGGTTGTCTTGAATTTATTCTTTTGTTCTTGCAAACCCCTCATCGACAACGCTCTACAATATAAACGACCATGTCAACGCTGCAACCTGAGATTAGCCTTACACCTGCGTCAGAACAAACAGCAACAGGGCCCGCAGTACTGGACGGCCCAGCACCAACCGCGGTGAGCGGGCTGTTCACGCGGGCGCTCGGGAGAAAGAACCCAGCCGCCGGGTTTAGCAGCACCTGCGCAAGCGTCGACAGCGACAGCGATTACCAGGGCACGCCTCCCGTGGGCAGTCACATGAACACCCCGTCGCGGCCACTGTCACGCACGTCGACCATGAGTGGCGTTAGCACCATGGCCACCAAGGACGGCGTGGAAGGGAATAAAATACAGCGGTTCTATGACCCACTCGGATACGCGAACTGGATCGACGCGACTGCGCGGGACGCTGCGAGCGAGGGCAGTACTGGCAGCAGCGCAAGCGGTAGTAGTGTCAATGGCGATTTGGGGGACCACACGGCACAATACAGCAATAACCGCAGTTGGAGCGTTGAAGGCGAGCAAGAAGAAGAAGAAGACGCCGATGGAGAGTACAATGACGGCACTGGCAGAGAGCAACTGCGCAACAAGTGGTTGAGGTCTCAGGAACTCAGCGGTGCAGGGACCCCGATAGGCGACCTGGACCCCAACGAGACCGTTGGCAACGACTCTGCGGTCCAGTGAGGACGGTGCGCGACAAAGGGCGACCCTGCCGGTCAAAACAAGTCTTTTATGTGTAGATGTGAGTGTAATATGAGTTACGAACCAGTTGAATGAAAATGATGTGTGCCAGCTTCAACAATACAGTCACGCAGTGGTCTTGCAAAGCTGGTAAGGACATTCCAAGTGCTTGCAAGAACCCAGAACTATTTGGAGAGCATCACAGCAATTTGAAGGCCTGTTTAACGTCCTGTTCTTACATTCTGCATTGTGAGCTCGCTGCCCAGTCGCGCTGAACTGGCAGCTTCCTTGGACTTGTGGCAACTTGCACCTCCACTAGTAACGCATAGAACGAACTCTGAACTGCCTACCCCACAAGATCCAATCTAATATACAACCTGCTCTGTTCTGTGTATCCTTTATCTAGCAAACTGACCTTCTCAGTTGCCTGTCCTGACCGTCCTGACCATCCTGGCCGGCGTGTTCGCCAAAATCACCCCACGGCATGCCCACGTGACCATGCACTGGTGATTGTTTCAAGATTTTCTCGAAAGTTGCTCTTCCCACTGCACGCCTTCTTTGAACCTCTTGAACGCAACAACCACACACCATGAAGTTCTCTACTCTGCTCACAGCTGCCACAGTTCTTCTTGTCGCCGAAGCCGAGGCGCGCAACGTCGTCAACAAGAACTCGTTTGTTATCAACGACGCCAACAGTCTCAAGAAGAGAGACCCCAGGGACCATGTAGTTGACAAGGGCGACTTCGTGCTCAAGGGCGGCAACGTTATCACCCTCGACAAGCGCGGTCACCATGGCAAAAGACCCGCGACCAAGATCAGCACGCGCCCTCATAGCTTTAGCTGCCATGAGGGCCGCAAGGGCAAGCATTCCGCTTCTTCCAAGACTGCCGCTTACTACCATCATGCTACCAATTCTGTCGCTGATAAATTTGCTTCCTCCTACTCCTTCTTCAAGTCTCTGTTTCACGAGCTTTTTGACCTGCCCACCAGCAACAACTACGCCACACAGTCCGCCGCCCACTACGAAGACCTTGTCATGCAGAAGTTCGACAGCGAGGTGACGGACCTTACCGTTGAAAACCCCGACCACGGCGAGGCCCCCAAGTCCGGTCCCACTCTTTTGCGCACCGCCATCACCATGCACCC
Source organism: Geotrichum cucujoidarum (assembly GCA_030566025.1). NCBI lineage: Eukaryota > Fungi > Ascomycota > Dipodascomycetes > Dipodascales > Dipodascaceae > Geotrichum > Geotrichum cucujoidarum. The sequence goes on from JAJMHN010000107.1 coordinate 54,154, forward strand.
GGAGATTTACAACTTTGCTTCTTACGTTCGTGACAGTGACCTTTTCGCCGGCCGTTTCAACGACGAAGCATCGTACTCTATTGTCTTTGCTCCAACTGACGTTGCTCTCAACGAGCTCGAGCAAAAGCCCTGGAACTTCCCCACCCCTGTCAGTGGCGACAATGAGGAAGAGGACGAAAAGACCATCCGCAGCAACATTGCCAACTTTATCGGCAGCCACATCTCGACCGAGACGTCGCTTGTTTCTGGCAACCACGTTACCTGCCTCAACGGCGTCGTGGTCACACTGACCGAGGGCAAGGGCAACCAGCAGGCCGTCCTGGCAATTGATGCCAAGGGCCGCTCCATTGTCGCCGACGTCCTTGGACACTACAAGACCGGCAACGGTGAGATTTACGTCATTGACAACTCGTTGATCAAGCCTTAAAAGAACACAAGGCTAGCGTTAACTATTATGAGTTGAGGTTTTTTATTTCATTTATTTTTATTGTTTTTGGTGATTTTTTTTTTATTTTTTTATGAGGCGAATTAGTTATATTTTATGAATTGAATTGAGTTGAATTACTTGGGTAAATCAGTGTTTTGCAGTGTAGGGTCGTCTGGTTTCCCAACAGTCGACGGCGTCTTTCAGTTCAAGCGTCGGAGACTTTTAGTCTTGAAAACCAGTTGTAGCCTGTCCGATATGAGCCACTGTAAATTTATTTGACGTGCACTCACCAAACTTTGAGTTTAGATAGCATGGACAGATACTTCGATTCAACTAATGTGCAACGGTTCCATTATTGTAGTTGTGTTAGTAGTTTTAAAACAGCACCGCCGGAGAGCATCGATGCAGATTCTCAAGTGTAATACCTGAATACGGTTGTACAAACTAAATTTCACACGTTACTTAGCAAGCATTCTGCATGTATAAGTCATGAATCTAATCAAATTGCTACAGTTCATACAAAAAACGAATGTGTTAAAAGAAAGTCAGAGTAGGCGTGACATTAACGATGGCGATTCACAAGTTACACTACAAAGGTATTTGATTAGTCCGCTATAATTAAAATAATTAAATATTATGATCATGTATTCAGTTCACTATATAATTTTACTACTTGTTAAGGTAAATCAAACTTAGACTCAGTCCTCGTTTCTAGCACAATTTTGCACAACGTGCCCCCTCACTTCCAGTTGAACCGCGTTTTTAATAAACAATGTGACGGATCTGGCTTGAGATCCCTTCTGGCTTGGTATTTATCATCAGCGTCTTCATTTATGAAGTAAGCGCTTAGTGATTCTTATTCATCAAGTTACGTGATTCTTGAATTGTCTTCCTTGTGATCCTTCTTGAGTTACTTTACAAGATTTGAGTTATGATTCCTTCTTCAAGAGTTTGTTTGAATTTCGTTTCAAGTTTTTTATGATTATTTTTATAAGTATAAATATCCCTTTGATTCCCTTGAGGTTCAAAGGTCATCAATAAATTTGGTCTTTTTCTTAACGCTACATTTCAGCTTGATTAATAGTCAAACCTTTGGTCCTTCTTCTAAGGTTCCTTGGTCGGGCCTAGCCCTCCATACCTTGAAGTCGTAAACCTCGGGCTTGCGGGCAAGCCCTCGTCAGAAACTCTCCTTTCATATGTTTGTTCTTCTTCTACAATAAACAACCTCCTCGATTATTATCTCGGCTTTCTATCCTTTTAGTCCGAGTCGATTGAGATCTCGCCTTATTTCCGACCCCTCGGGCTTGATTCACAACAAACAAAAAATTGCGGACTTAGCTCAGTTGGGAGAGCGCCAGACTGAAGTCACAATTCAGTCAACTCTTGGTTAATCTGGAGGTCCTGTGTTCGATCCACAGAGTTCGCATCATTTTTTGATACTCGAGTATTTCTTTTTTCTCTCACGACTGTATGGAACTAAAAAGAATTAAAAGGCAAGCTTTGTTGCCGAGTTTTCGGCGTCGAGTTTATTAACTTTTATTCCATTGTCTCTGAGGTCAGTGTACGTTACGTTAGAGTGCAATGCCATTAGATGAATTGTAGTTACTCTTGTAGACTTGCTCGTTGTTTGTTTAACTTTAAACTTCTGTCAAAGCTTTGATCTCGGGGTCCCTGGGCACACGAACGCCAAGCTAGCACATCAACGCACATAATGGCTACAGTTCAGCTTTTCAATGCTGGCATGAGTTTGGCGCAAGGACCCTGGCCATCTTGACAGCAAGCAAAGCACCAGTCACCGACCGCTTCGGCTTAGTCGCGTTGTATCTGTTCGTTTGGAGGCGTGGATCTCATGTAACTTTTGGCTGATGCCGAACTCTCTGCGCTTATTTGCTGACTAGTTTGTCATTCATTTGGACTGGCTTTGTTGCACACTTCCGACTCGCAAATGATGAGCACCCGCTTTTAGTAAACACTACTTACAAATGATGAAGGAGCAGGTGTAAGTTGATTTATAGTTGTAGAACACTCGAATCTTTTGTGAACTCGGCAAGTTGCGAGAAAGCTGAATTGTCGACCTGACTGACGGCGATGACGACGACGGCGGCGATGAAGAGCAACTGCCGATTGCACCATCAAACATATACGAGGGCGGACCTGACGGGACATCGAAGATTGCCTGCTTGACGTACAGACTGGCGTGGATCCAGCACTTTGTTACGGAAAAGACCAAGCGCTTTTACGCAGCTGCGTACTCGCTTGTTGGTTTGACGGAAGTCGGACTAACAAAAAGATGGACATGACGATCAGCCGTCCAGGCCCTTGCACCAGCCGGCCGCCTGTCTGCTACGCACCAGTTCTCGCACAAAGGGAGAAGAAATTAATCGAATTAATCCTTGGCCGTGATGAACCCGGAACATCTTGGTAGTTTCCCTTTGTGCAATAGGCCCAGGACAGGCATGAGACTGAAAAAAAAGGTACCGTATAGTTTTCTCGAAAAAGGGCCTGCCAGCGAGAGCCCCCCGAGCGAGTGGCTGACATAAAATCGCCCTCGCAGCAAGGCTTGGACGGCTGTGATCTGTGGGCTGTGATCTATGGGCTGCGGGCTGTGGACCCCCGAAAAGCAGGACTAGCGGGATTAAGCGACAGACCAGTGGAAGCAAGCCGCAGCCAGGGCGTCGCCGGTTCATGCGCCCGTGGAGTCTCTGGACCCTTCTTTGCGCGCGCAGACTTTGCAGACAAGAGACAAAGCTATATAAGCTGGCCTGGATTCCCCGAGATTCCGCACCTTCCTCTCTTTGCTTTTCTCGAAACGCGCCGCCCGCTCGCTCGCAGCATTTTTCCGTCCCCCGTACGACTCCCTCGATCATTGAGCATCGCAACCTCGCCAGACAGAATCGCAGCTTTGTCTTGCCCATCATCTCGTCTGAATCCACATACTTTTCTTTTCGGATCAACACCATCGGCCGGGTAAACACCAGCTACCCCCTGCACAGATATCACGGTAATCCCAAATACCTCTGATCTCGGCAGAAACAAACAACGAGAAAAAAAATATCCCAATTACTTAAATACTTACCGCCAGCCCTCTTCTTCTCTCTTCTCTCTCTGTCTTCTTTTTTTTTAAACCACCTGGTCTCATTTTGCAAACACGCCCGCCTTCTCTCAGCTGACCCCGTTCTTCTCGCGGTAGCACAAACTTGATTTCTCGTGTTCAACAACAGCCCACCAAATCCTTCAATTCTGAGTCTGACCCCATTAACAAACAACCCTCCACACAATGGTAGTGCGAACTCGAAGCGCTGCCGCCAAACAACCACACATCAATGGCAGTGTCACCTCTGGTGTCGACCCAAAGCTCTCCTTTGAAAAGGAAATTCCCCAGGCCAAGAGTCTAAAGTCTCTGGCCAAGGAGAGCTACGAGCTCAACGAAAACGAGTTTGGCAAGCTCACTAGCGACAAGTACAAGTATAAGCAGAAGTACGACACGTCGACAGAGCTTTACATTCCCGAAGAGGACTTGCCCGCCCAGTACACCTTCATCACCACCTACCTCAACTACCTGGTGCTCATCATCATTGGCCATATTCGCGATTTCCTCGCCAGGTGGCTCGACGACCCCGACGCCCGCAACCGCAAGGAGAAAAACGGCTATGCTCCCATCACCTCCGACTTTGACAGTTTCTACGTGCGTCGCTTGAAGCACCGTTTAGACGACTGTTTCAACAGACCCACTACAGGCGTTCCCGGAAGATTCATCACCTACATTGAGCGCATTAGCAACGACTTCTACTACAACTACATTGACACGGGCAGAAAGATTGACTGTTTGAACCTGTCTTCTTACAACTATCTTGGTTTTGCCCAGTCTGTGGGCCAGTGCACCGATGCCGCCGAGGAGGCCATTAACCACTACGGTGTCGTTGCTGGTGGTAGCAGAGTCTCTGGTGGTACCTCTGACTCTCACGTCATTTGCGAATCAATTGTGGCTGACTTCGTAGGAAAGGAAGACTCCATCATTTACTCGCAAGGTTATGGTACCAACGCTGTCATCTTCTCAAGTCTTGTTGACAAGAACTGTTTGGTCATTTCTGATGAGTTGAATCACGCTTCTATCCGCTCTGGTATCCGCATGTCTGGCGCCGTTATCAAGGTCTTTAAGCACAATGACATGGCCAACCTCGAAAAGATGCTGCGCGACTTGATTGCCCAGGGCCAGCCGCGCACCCACCGTCCTTGGAAGAAGATTATGGTTGTTGTTGAGGGTCTCTACTCCATGGAGGGCACTGTTTGCAATCTCCCTGCTCTTGTGCGCTTGAAGGACAAGTACAAGTTTTACCTGTTCATGGACGAGGCCCATTCGATTGGCGCCATGGGTCCCCATGGCCGCGGCATGTGCGACTACTTCAACGTTCCTCCCTCCAAGGTTGATATCCTGATGGGCACGTTTACAAAAAGTTTTGGTGCTACTGGAGGATACATTGCTGCCGATCGCGCTGTCATGGACCGGATCCGAGTCAGTGGCCTTGGTAGTGTTTACTCGGAAGGTTCCGCACCCCCCGTTTTGGCACAGATCAACAGCTCTTTGTTGACTATTGTTGGCGACATTCGCCCCGGCGAAGGTGAGGAACGGCTGCAGCGTATTGCGTTCAACAGTCGATACCTGCGATTGGGACTTAAGCGACTGGGTTTTATTACCTCTGGTATTGACGACAGTCCCATTGTCCCCGTCATGCTTTACAACCCAGCCAAGATGCCTTCCTTTTCGCGCATGATGCTTGAGAAGGACATTGCCGTTGTCGTTGTCGGCTACCCTGCCACTCCCTTGACTTCAAGTCGTGTCCGTTTCTGCCTTTCTTCGTCCTTGACAAAGGAAGATCTTGACCGGTTGCTCTACGCCTGTGAGGACGTCGGAACTCGCATGAACCTCAAGATCTCGACAGAGCCCTCGCCTATCGATGGCAAGCCTCGCCGGCTGCCGATAGAAGAGGTGCTCAAGACCTTGGCTGATGACGTGCAAGAGGATATGTCCAAGTTTTAATCAAAAGAACAAGGGAAGTTTTAAAATCAAAAAAAAAAAAAAAAAAAAAAAGAAAAAAAAACGATCATCCATAATTAACTACACATGAACCATAGTGATACTAATAATAACACATAATCATTAATCGAGCTGCTAATATTTAATACTAATTTATAGTGAACTATACGAGATAGAAACGTGGCTGGCGTCGTGCCATGAGGTTTTGTCTTTCAGGGCCAAGCGAGCAGCAACCTTGTTGACATGTGGACGGACCTTTGGCCCTACTGCGTGCAGGGTCTTGCCACTGTTTCTTGCAAAGACCAAACCCAAGCAACCCCAAGAAGCCCCGAAACCGGCCCCCAAAGTTGTTCAATTGCCAAATAAAGAAAAATACCTTTGCAGCAATTTGGCAAAGACCACTGACTTGCCGTCGTATCAGTCCATATTTTTTGCCAACTTTCTGTTATCAATTCTCATCCCGATCATGACGATAACTAACTAACTAAACTAGGTGAGCCTTGAACGGAACGAGGCAAGTTTTTCCCAAACTGACAGGGGTGCCCTTGGCTTTGTAAATCGGGGATGGACGGGTGGCTGCATGAGTTTGTGCATGAAAAACCTGTTGTTTACTTTTATTTCTAGGGAGGGCGGACCCTTGATTTTTCCGTTCTGATCAATTGATCCGTGCAACTCCTGAACTAACTAGTTACCAGAGTGTGATTTACTAACTAGACAGTATGTCACAAGATCAGGAACTACTTGGTGGTTGTACGCTTGGGGATTACAGTTCGGGTTGGCGGCAATGGCGGCCTAGGGCTTTGTAATGTCTTTGATGGTGCACGGAGCTGTGTTGATCAATTGCCGTTGGTTGGTGTTTCTCAAGATCGATAAGTAAGTACATAACTAAGTAGCTTGTTCAACATTCTTCAACGCCACATAGTTGATATCACTCCGTACTCAGCTGTGTCACTTTGGCTTGTAGCAGAGCAGGGGTATGACCTTTGCCTTATCAATTTTTTCTCAATTAATTTGAATTAAATGTCTAACCAGATTTTGCCCTCTCTTCCGAGTCTACAATATATTTTTCGCGTATCAATAACGTAACTGACATGGGCTAATGGCCACTCCACGCGGCATGAAAAGTAGTTGTAGGTTCAACATAACCTTGTGCAACTAAGTACTTATTTGAATTTTAAATGATTGACAAATAAGACACTCTTCTTGCTACATTACTTTCCATTATACTTCAGCAATGATCGAAAAACTTCCTGCAGAGCTGGTCAAGCTCATTGTTTATTATCTCGCTACCGATCCCAACAACAGCGTACAAAATCGAGACTTTTCCTTCTACTACATGGTGCAAAAGTGGAACAAAATTGAAAATCAGTATTGTTTGGTCAATCTAGGCAAGCGCCTACAGTTAATTGTGTATCCAACAAGTTTTCAACGCCTGGGCCTGCACCGCTGATAAGCTCAATTTCAACACAACTGGGGCCCGTCCTCCACTATATGACATTAACGCGCTACCATAGCAGCCCGAACGAAATCTATAATTTTACATTGAGCGAGGCATGCTGTCCTAGACTTTTAGTGAACTTCCCTCGTGATAAAGTTTCGAAAGAGGCTTTGAAGTATGTCGACACTCTAGTCATTGACGCATCAAGAGGCTTCAATGGCTCTTGGCTAAACTCTTTTTTTTTTGCTTGAGATGACGGTTCTGCAACACGTTACTTTAATCATTTCAAGATCTCAAGATCTCCATGACTGTGCCCACGCTATTGGCCGTCTGGGTAAGCACAAAAATAGCGTGAGCATCAGTATCCAACAATATATTATAGTTGGGGATGAAACACAAGACTATTGGCCAAGCTCTTTGAATTCAGTGAGCCCAAAGTGAAATCTTGGAAGATTTACAGTGAGAGCGGGACATTTTCCTGCTCATCTCGGTTCATGAAAAAAAAAACTTGCAAGTCTGGAAAGCTTACACGAGTTTGCCCTTTTGAGATGCAAAGAGTTGGATTGTTTTGAGGGGTTCAAAGTTGCAGAGGAGAAAATTTTGAAATTTATTGCCAAAGCACCAAATCTTGAAAATTGCAAGTTAATGTGCTCAATTAAAGGGTCCGTGGATCACTGGTCGCTTGGGTCGCGACTCTCGCATCTCACAATCTCATCGACCGCATTCACGTCTTTTCACACTTTCGAAATGTTTGACAAGATCACTCACTTGGATTTTTACTGTGATATCCTTTGTGACGCTCAGACACATTTTCCAGTGCGTAATTTGAGAACGCTAGCAATCCGTAACGCAGATGACACCCACGTTCTAGTTCCGATCAGTCCAAACCTGAAGCAAGTTTATTACTGCCCAAGTCCCAAACTGTCCTTGCGACACGATTCATTAAACAAAGCCTGGGCTACAGCGAGCGCGCTTGAGCGAACTCATTCCTTGCACGTGGATTGGTCATAACGTGGGTTGAGCCTTGTACAGGTAATACGACTGAGCGGTGGCGTCAGCTCATCATAGACGTTACTGCATTTGCACGCAGTGTGTGAACAAAAAAAAAAAAAAAAAAGATTTTGACCCGCATGAGCTGGAGTGCGGGGTCAAGCCCAGAGGAATATGGATTTGACAGCGGTGAGAGCGATAGTGATGTTATTCCAGACGGTCATGACTAGGAAGGTCATGAATTTGACAAAGACTATAATAGTGACAATGGCGAATACAACGGCTTCTACGATTCTTACCAGTTGTAGCGGTGTGTCACACAATAAGACAGCCATTGAATAATAGACAACGTTACCGGTCCAGCTCCGCTGGCTCCGACGAAGGAGGAGAGGTAGTTGCTTGTTGAATAATAGATGCTTTGGCTTAGGCAAGCGGTAAGATTTGCCCATGAACTTGGCAAACGACGCGGTTTGATAAATAAAAATCAGGAATACACTTTGTTGAAATATTAAACGCTATACTCACCAGCTGCTACTAATATGATTAATTATTTACTTGTCAATCAAAGGGTAATAATAGGCTTGGAGTTGAAGCCAGAAATCGCAAACAAGCGTTTTTTTTTTTTTTTTTTTTTGGCCTCACTTTTTGCTCCGCACAGTTTGAAAAGTCAGCTTTGAGTAGAGTCAATTTTGATGATGGCCAATTTCAAAAAAAACCTAGATGTGCCTATTCGTCCAAGGCTTTTGCAGCAAGTAGTTGATTTAATATTTCTATTTGTCGGCAGAGTAATGGGTCAAGTTTCCAGCTTTAAAACCTCTTGCCGGTTGGAATGAGCACAACTTTATTGATATTCATTGATAGCTGAATAAAAGGAACTATTAGTAAAGCAGGCATATTAGTGCAAAGAGAGATATTCCAAGATAGTTTGATGCCAATAATACGGCAGCAAATGTGCCAGCCGCACCACTTTACTCAACTCTAGTCAATAGTGCTAATTATCAATAGATGAAGCAAAGATTGGGCTTTATCAGCAAATGATCAAATCAATAGTGTTTCAATGTAATTTATGCAACTAAGGTGTGAGAGAGTATATCCGTTTGGTATATTTTCAGTATTGGGATCCCATTATATTTTTATGAGAGCTAATCCGCCACTCCACAAATCCCCTTTGCTACAAACCCTGTGGACCTTGGTTACAAAAAATGTCAAAAAGCACTTACAACTAGAATCTAGATGCCATGCAAAGATGTGTTTTTTTTTATTCGGAGACAGGAAACAAGAGAGAAAGGCCGTTGGTTGTAAATTTGGCTGAGTTTTGACTTGGTATGGCGTCAAAGCCTTTTAACTACAAAATACTTGGCTTGGGCTTGTTCAAAACGGCTTTTTCTGCGTTTCCCAGCCTTGTAATTTTTCTGGCATGTCGGTACCTGTCACAGCTGTCAGCGCTTCCCCCAGTCATGTCGGCATTTGGTTCAACGGTTTTCTTTTTGTTTTTCCGTCTTGTGCGCTAGGTCCTGTACTTAACGGCGGGCCCCCCGTTGAAGCCAGCCGTGGAGCTTCTTTTCTTGAACTGACTGTGGTATTTCCACGTGACTAGCAGCCGCACCATGGTGTGATCGTTAAGTACAGGTCACCGCGCCCAACCCGCCTTTAAGTACAGGACACAGCGACTTCACCGCAGAACATGGCCTAGCACCTCAGCACTGGATTAACTCGCCAGAGAAACGGAAAAATTTTTATGAGACGAGGGTCTGATTTAAAGGGCCCTGGATCCGTTTTTTTTTTTTTTTTTTTATTCTCTTTCCTTTTCTTCTTCTCAAATACCATACCATGCATTCATCACTGTTACCTTCGACTGGCCTTTTGGCAGAGTTTTGTGATGCGCAAATCCTGAGCGGCGTGTAAACCATCGGCTACCCTCGGCAGCCTGGCAGACTGGCAGCCTGGCATATTATCCGGCTGTCTACAGTGACTCTACACCACTGGATCTCGACTGCTATTTGACTCGGCTACTGCTCTACTCGACTTGTTTCTTCGACTCGAGTATCGACTCGAGTATCGGCTTGTTTACTCGACGTGGCTCTCTTCTGGCGTGGGTTCTGAGTTTGACTTTGAAAAGCCGTTGCTGCCCGGAACATTTCAAGTTTTTTTGTGTTTTTTGTGTTTTTGCGATTGTTTGCTGGTGCAGGAAAAAGAGCAAACTTTGGCGTTGTTTGCGCTGGCCGCCCATCACAAGCGCAGCAGAAACAGTCAAGAAACAGTCATCGAGCACAGACGAGCGGACGTCCAAGGCGACGCAGTCAACGACTCAGTCAACGACTCAGTCAAGGACCAGGGCGTTGAGTGGGTTTGTGCGAGGTTGGGTTGAAAGGCCAAACGCGCGCTCGGTTGGAACTTGGCAGGCAGGACTGGGTGGTTCACAGAATTGCACGCGAGTCAATGCCCACAACCACGACAACACCATCGACAACACCATCGACACCATCGACACTCTCGACACTCTCGACACCACCGACACCACCGACACCGTCCACTGATCAGTGCTCGACTTGGACGGTTTCTTTGACTTGATTTTTCTGTCGGTTTTCTGTGTTTCTGGTTGTCCGTCTTGACCACCTGCCCTAACCCCAGCCTTCACTTGCGGAATGACTCTATTTGGGCCTTTTTCGCCTGGCTCGACGTAATTTTTGGCACTGAAATCTCCTCCACCGCCGAATTGAAAATAGAAAAAAAAAAAAAAAATTTTATACTTAATTGACTTTCTTTCTCCCTTTTCCTCTCTCTTTTTCTCTTCTCCTTCTACAAGAATCACAAAAAACCACCCTCTCCACCGCCGCTCCCATGATCGTCCGGCCGTTTGCTCACCGGGCGCTCTTCAAGCCCGCCCTGTGCGCTGCTGCCAAGTTTGCAGCACCAGCAACAGCCGCTTCGCCAGCAGCCCGCTTCGTATCGAAACCTTCGCTTTTCCGCCGTGGCTACGCTGCGAGCAGCCAGACCCCTGAAAAGGCCGCTGCCTACGCCGGCGCCGGCATCCTCAACCCCACCGGCAGCACAGAGGGCCTCGTCGACGTCAGCAAGGTCCTTGTCATTGGCTCCGGTGGCCTCAGTATCGGCCAGGCCGGCGAGTTTGACTACTCCGGATCCCAGGCCATCAAGGCCCTCAAGGAAGCCAACAAGTCCTCAATTCTCATCAACCCCAACATTGCTACCATCCAGACCTCCCACGCCCTCGCTGACGAGGTCTACTACCTGCCCGTGACTCCTGAATACATTATCCACATTATCGAACGCGAAAAACCAGACGGAATCCTCCTCACCTTTGGTGGCCAGACCGGCCTCAACGTGGGTGTCCAGCTCGACAAGATGGGCGTCTTTGAACGCTACAACATCAAGGTCCTTGGTACCCCCATCAAGACCCTCGAAACCTCTGAAGACCGTGACCTCTTTGCCCAAGCCCTCAAGGAAATCAACATTCCCATTGCCGAGTCCGTGGCCGTTGAAAACGTCGACGACGCCCTTGCTGCTGCTGAAAACGTTGGTTACCCCATTATCGTCCGTTCTGCTTACGCCCTCGGTGGTCTCGGCTCTGGCTTTGCCGCCAACGCCGAAGAGCTCCGTAACCTTGCCTCCCAGTCCCTGTCCCTTGCCCCCCAGATCCTCGTTGAAAAGTCTCTCAAGGGCTGGAAGGAAGTAGAGTACGAGGTTGTTCGTGACCGCGTCGGCAACTGTATCACTGTCTGCAACATGGAAAACTTTGACCCCCTTGGAATCCACACTGGTGACTCGATTGTCGTTGCTCCATCCCAGACCCTGTCTGACGAGGAGTACCACATGCTCCGTTCCGCTGCCATCAAGATTATCCGTCACCTTGGCGTCGTCGGTGAGTGCAACGTCCAGTACGCTTTGCAGCCCGACGGACTCGACTACCGTGTCATTGAGGTCAATGCCCGTCTCTCCCGTTCTTCCGCCCTTGCCTCCAAGGCCACTGGCTACCCGCTTGCCTACACTGCCGCCAAGATTGCCCTCGGCCATACCTTGCCCGAGCTGCCCAACGCTGTTACCAAGACCACCTCTGCCAACTTTGAACCTTCCCTTGACTACATGGTCACCAAGATCCCCCGTTGGGACTTGTCCAAGTTCCAGCACGTCAAACGCGACATTGGCTCTGCCATGAAGTCTGTCGGTGAGGTCATGGCCATTGGCCGTACCTTTGAGGAGTCCTTCCAAAAGGCTATTCGTCAAGTTGACCCTTCCTTTATTGGTTTCCAAGGTGGTGAGTTTGAGAACCTTGATGAGGCTCTTGCCAACCCCACTGACCGCCGCTGGCTCGCCGTTGGTCAGGCCCTGCTTCACGAGAACTACACCGTCGACCAAGTCCACGATCTTTCCAAGATTGACAAGTGGTTTTTGCACAAGCTCATGAACATTGTTGACCAGCAGCGCCAGCTCGAGAGCATTGGCTCCCTCTTTGGCCTTACCCGCGACGTTTTGCTCACCGCCAAGAAGCTCGGTTTCTCTGACAAGCAGATTGCCCTTGCCGTCGGCTGCTCTGAGGACGAGGTCCGTGCCCGCCGTCTCTCCTTCAACATTCGCCCCTTTGTCAAGAAGATTGATACCTTGGCCGCCGAGTTCCCCGCCGACACCAACTACCTCTACACCACTTACAATGCCACCTCGCACGACGTTGCCTTTGACGAGCACGGAACCATGGTCTTGGGCTCTGGTGTCTACCGTATCGGTTCCTCTGTCGAGTTTGACTGGTGCGCTGTCTCTGCTGCCCGTGCCCTCCGTGACTTGGGCAAGAAGACCATCATGATCAACTACAACCCTGAAACTGTTTCCACCGATTTCGACGAGGTCGACCGTCTCTACTTTGAAGAGCTCTCGTACGAGCGTGTCATGGACATTTACGAGCTCGAGCAGTCTCGCGGTGTTGTTGTCTCTGTCGGTGGCCAGCTGCCCCAGAACATTGCCCTCAAGCTCCAGGACGGTGGCGCCAAGGTCCTTGGTACCGACCCCTTGGACATTGACAAGGCCGAGGACCGTCACAAGTTCTCTTCCATTCTTGACTCTATTGGTGTTGACCAGCCCGCTTGGAAGGAGCTCAGCTCTGTTGCTGAGGCCAAGAAGTTTGCTGACACTGTTGGCTACCCTGTACTTGTCCGCCCCTCTTACGTTCTGTCTGGTGCCGCCATGTCTGTTATCCGTGACGAGACTGAGCTTGACTCCAAGCTCAACAATGCTGCCTCTGTTTCCCCCGACCACCCTGTCGTCATCACCAAGTTCATTGAGGGCGCCGAGGAGATTGACGTTGACGGTGTTGCCCACAATGGTAAGCTCCTTGTCCACGCTGTTTCTGAGCACGTTGAGAATGCTGGTATCCACTCTGGTGACGCCACTCTCATCCTCCCCCCTGCTGGCCTTAACGAGACCGACATGGCCCGTCTCAAGGAGATTGCCGAGAAGGTTGCTGCTGCTTGGAAGATCACTGGTCCCTTCAACATGCAAATCATCAAGACCGTCAACCCGGACAATGCCACTCTCCCCGACCTCAAGGTCATTGAGTGCAACATTCGTGCCTCCCGTTCTTTCCCCTTTGTTTCCAAGGTCCTTGGTACCAACTTTATCAACGTTGCCACCCGCGCCTGGCTCAACAAGGACGTGCCTGAGCCCGTCGACCTCATGAGCGTCAAGCGCGACTACGTTGCCACCAAGGTTCCCCAGTTCTCCTTCACTCGTCTTGCCGGCGCTGACCCATTCCTTGGTGTCGAGATGGCCTCTACCGGTGAGGTTGCTTGCTTTGGCAAGGACGTCAAGGAGGCCTACTGGACCTCGATTCAGTCCACCATGAACTTCCACCTGCCCCTTCCTCCCAGCGGTCTCCTCTTTGGCGGTGACTTGACCAACGACAACTTGTCGTACGTTGCCACCACCCTGGCCCCTCTTGGCTACAAGCTCTACACCGCCAACGCCGAGGTCAAGGCTTACCTCGACGCCGCCCTTGAGGGCAAGTCCGAGGTCACTGTGATTGAGTTCCCTATCAACGACAAGCGCGCCCTCCGCGAGGTCTTTGGCAAGTACGACATCAAGGGTGTCTTCAACCTGGCCAAGAAGCGCGCTGAGAACCTCCAGGACCAGGACTACGTCATGCGCCGCAACGCCATTGACTTTGCCATCCCCTTGTTCAACGAGCCTCGCACGTCCCGCCTGTTTGCAGAGTCGGTGGCGGAGAAACTGCCCTTGAAGCAAAAGGGAGTCACCCCGTCTGAAGTCAAGCGCTGGAGCGAGTTTATTGGCGGCAAGCAGGTGTAAAGACTTGTGCGCTGCTTGTTGATGAAAATGAATTTTATTTTGAAGTTTTAGATTTTGTTTGTAGAAAAAAAAAAAGAATCATCTAGTGTATATATATAAATCTACCAGAAGAAAAAAATATGAATTATTTTAGAGAAAGCAAAAAAGAGCTGGAACTTAGAAATGAAAGTAGAATTGGTATGTATAATTGGAATTGAAGGTAGACTTGGTAAGTATGGTGTATGGGTATAGATGGCTATTCAAATGCCGGAGGCCAATCGGCAACCTCTCGGAAAAAAAAAAATTAGTCCCTTGAGCTTTTGGTAGTTCTTGCTTTCAATCACTCCCATTGATCAATCCATGTTCAATCACTCACATCGTCATTGATTCTAGCGGAATAGCATCGTTGGAACTGAACGAACATGGACCCTCTCTCGCGTGCATTTTTCAAGTTGGATTTGTCGGTTTGTTGTCAATCGACCCATTGAAAGATCAAGGTCTCGCCTCTCCAGGCGGTTGATCAAGTCAATCAATGAAATTCCAAAGTCCGGGGGATTGATGGTTTTGTTTAACTCGGGAATTCCGGGGAAAAAGTTGAAAAATCAAACTTTGAATCGACCGTTCGTGCGAGGAAAATGCCCATTGGGAAAAGAGGGCAATAACTCCGATCACGTGACTGGGTCTATGATGCCATCAAGTTCCAAACCGTATAAAAAAGACTCAGCATCCCGCCAACCTGCCTTATTTCCCCAGAGTTTTTTCCTTCCTTCTTACATTTTCTTTAACTGAGAACTTTGAATAAGAGCGTTTTACTAGACCGCACTTTGGACAGCTTGAAAGAGACATTGGACTGTACATACGCGCCCCTACTTGAAACCAAACCCCACTCAACCAACCCCGAATACACCGAAATGTCAACTGTTGCTAGCATTGTTGCAAACCATCCCGCGCTGACGCACACCGTCAAGTTCCTCGAGACCACCGCCGGCCGCGACAAGGCCCTGCGCGTGATCCAGTACTGGTCGCGGTTCTTCTCCTACGTCCTCTTCCGCAAGGGCTACTCACCACAAGCCGTTGCCCAGTGGAAGCACCTGCAAGCCATTGTCGGTCTCTCGCGCAAGCTGTTCCGCGCCGGTAAACCCTTCTCCTTTGCCAAGTCCGCTGCTGTGGCGTACGAGAACAGAACGCAGGACCCTTTGTTGAGACTGACGAGCGTGGTGCGCAGCTTGGCGTACGCGGTGTACATGGCGACGGACACGGTGACGTGGATCAACGTGAGCGGCGCGCGCAAGCTGGCAAGGGGCCCGGAGATTACCAAGCTGGGGCTCAAGTTCTGGCTGGCCGGGCTTGTTGCCGGTGTCATTAACTCCCTGCGCAAGCACCAAATCGCGTCTGCCAAGCGCGCGGCCCTCCTCTCTGAAGCCAGTGCTGCCTCCGCCAACGAGAAGGGCACAACGACGGACCAGGCGAGCCTGAAGCGCGCCCAGCTTGACATCAAGCAGGCCCAGAAGCAGCTGGTGTGGGACCTGCTCGACATTACCATCCCCGTGAGCGGATTACAGCTCGTGGACGGGTTGGATGACGGCATCGTGGGCGCGGCGGGACTCATCACCTCGCTCATGGGCACCAAGCAGCAGTGGGCTGCGACGGCTTAAACCGGCTACATGACGACATGGTTACATATACTTTACATAGGAGAATAAACATTTGAAGCAGACATGACTTGTGAACTAGCAGCTACTGAGTGGCTTTAGCCTTGAAGGTTTGATCACGGCTACCAATACTATGGGCAGGGTTTGGGCAAAATCTGGCGCGCGTGTGCCCACCACCGAATTGGTAGTTGACCGAGATCACCGACCCTCCAATTAAGGGTCCCCTGCCAGCGATGCCTGTGCCTGAACCAACAAGCCAAACACTAAACCAAAGCACACGCGCGCAAACGATAGCTGAAAACCACAAAGAGTTTATACAAACAAGCAGCATAGAACGAAATTGATGCCGCCAACAACAGCAGCGACGCGGTTTCCGGACCGGAAACGGATTGTACGCGACGACGAGGACATGCCCGCGGCGCTAGCGCCCCAGGCAGGCCAGCCACAGGCCGCCGCCGCTGCCCCGGTAAGAGCATACCCGCCCCAGAAACCGTTTTACTTTGGTACGTGTACTCTCTCTCTCACCCTGAACCCCAGTTCTTCCAGCTAACGGTTTAAACAGCCGAAACGCCCGAGGCGCTTCTTGCCAAGTACGCGCACGAGCAGCCCTCGCTCGTGCTGCACATCCACGCCACTCATTTCCGGTTCGGCAACCAGGAGTCCGTGATCCCGCGGACGAGCCCGCTGATGAAGACCTTTCTCGAGTACGTTGCGCACAAGGCCATTCCACCGGCCGCTACAGAGGTGTTTGGGGATTTGGCGACCAAGTACTACGAGGGGTGCTTGCTGCTTAGGATTCTGGATCACCGGCACCCCGGCGGGTTTGAGCCGGCGACACCGGCCAAACAAACAGAAAGTGGTCAAGGGCAGGCTGATGCGGCGCAGAGGGAGCCAAAGGTGCACACGACGCTGTTGCAGCCGACGCCGGCGTCATTGTGGCACGACCTGCTCTACGCGGCGGACCCCGTACCCGCGTTCCCAGACCAGCTCGCGCTTAGCATTGAAGCGGAGCTGCTCAAGTTCTCCGTGCGCAACCTTGACCTGCGCGTGCCCAGCAAGCCCCTGCCCGCGCCATCCTCCACGGAACCAGTGCAAACCGACGAGGGCGGCAAGCGCAGCAGGGAACGGTTCGAGCATAGGGAGGAGGAAGTGGATTCGAAGAGACAGCGGCGCGGGCACAGGGGTACGCACGAGGACGGGTCGGCGCGGCCCACGCACCGCAGCGAGCTCGAGCAGCTCATGCTCGTCATGGACCCTTCTGTCAGTGCCGCGGCACCCGCCACCATGCAGCAGTTTGCGCGGCTGGGACACATTGAAGACCTGCGCAACAAGAACAGCGGGGGTGGGGGTGGGGCCAGTGGAGACGGGTTTCTGGGCAAGCCGATTAGTTTTGACATGGCTTTGACGGCGGCGCAAAAACCGGCGCAGCTGCCGCAGGGTGACGCTGCCGGGAGTAGTGCCGGTGCCGGTGGAAGCGCGAACACCCCGCAGGTCCAGACCAAGCAACAGGCCGGGGCGCTGGCGTCGCCGGCCCAGCTCAAGCAGACCACGAGCACGAGCAGCAACCCGTCCACCGCCCCGCAGTCACCTGTCGCCACCACGACCAAATCCGGGCGCGGCGGCGGCGGGACCGCCAAGTCGACGCGGGGAGCCCGTGGGGGAGGGACACCGCGGGGCGGCGCGCCGGGGC
>JAJMHN010000108.1:0-71516 GCA_030566025.1 Geotrichum cucujoidarum
TGACCCTATCTGACCCTATCTGACCCTATCTGACCCTATCTGACCCTATCTGACCCTATCTGACCCTATCTGACCCTATCTGACCCTATCTGACCCTATCTGACAAAAGTAGAAGCAATTTCTAATGATCAGGTTCTTTTTCGTCTTTTCTTCCTCCTTTTTTTATCCAAAACCTGGGTCTCCGCGACTGAATCTGCAAGATCCAGACTTTTTTGAAGAATCTGAAGCATTTGGCTGTAGAGGTGCATATCTAGAATTGTGCGAATGTCGTCGTGCGGGAACACAACCTTGCGGAGCTCGTTCATTAACGGGAACAGGGGACGGTAATATTCTGTGAAATGTGTCATTGCAACTTTTTCAAACCCATCCTCGGTGCAGATGATGTCGTACTTTAATTGTCCTAGTTCAAAGTATTCCAAGTTGTGCCAAGAGTCGTACTCAGGGTTTTCAACGCATTTCCCATTCTCGTCGTAATTAACGCAAATCCAAAAAAGGGCCCAGAAAAAAGACTCCAGGTCATGCATGAATGTATTTTTGGGATCTCCTTGAAGAAGGCCAATAGCCATGAATTCTTTTGTTCCGGCCATGCTTCCTTCCGGAGACTCATTCAATATAGAAACTCTCTCAGAAATATCTAGGTCAATCAAAAATCCTTTCTTTTCGTCTTCAACGTCAATCAGAAGGTTGTAAGGCGATATGTCTCTGTGCAAAAAACCCGCTTCCAATAAAGACTTGTGGCCCTCAATGCAGCACTTGAATGCCGCCAAAAGGCTCTCATGTGATTTTGCTTCGTAGATGGGAATACCGACATTGCGGACAATCATTCGCCGATGGACCCGGTCTTGTGCTGATTTTCTGAAAAATCGACTGTTTGAAAATTCTGAATTTGTAGATTGATTGCTTGAAAATTTTGAATCCGTAGAAAATTGACTGCTTAGTGTTTCCAATTCATGGTTCTTCTCCTTCCGCCATGGGTTTCTGGTAGGTAGGCAACCCAATCCATGGCGAACATTGTGCGATACGTCATCTTTTATACCACGGACAAGCACAGTATAATGGTGATAGTACTGCACGACATTGAAAACATTTGAGTTTGTAACTTCTCGTAGCAGTA
Source organism: Geotrichum cucujoidarum (assembly GCA_030566025.1). Classification (NCBI taxonomy): domain Eukaryota; kingdom Fungi; phylum Ascomycota; class Dipodascomycetes; order Dipodascales; family Dipodascaceae; genus Geotrichum; species Geotrichum cucujoidarum. The sequence goes on from JAJMHN010000108.1 coordinate 1,115, forward strand.
ACCCTTCATCAATGCTATCTAGACGTTGCCACGAGTCTTTGACAACTAATTTGGTGTTGGGGTCGCTTTCCAGGTACCCTTCCCAGCACGTTGTTGCTCGACCAGCAATGCAATGTGCATGGCTTAATGTTTGGGTAATTATTATGCGCTCTTGCTGGCCTTCGCGCACAATGTCTATAAAGCGCTTGCGTTCAACTGTCTGTATTGTAGGGTCATACCCGAGCTCCTCATCAGTCATGCAAAGAAAGCCCAGCATTGTAGTAACAAATTTCAAACCATGCTCATTGATGTCAAATTGCTCTGAAGTGACACAACCAATTCTGTCAAACTCCCACACCATCATGACTGATCCACAAAGAGTGAAGCCCAATACAAATCGTCGCGCATCTTGTGTAGCCATGACCTTTTGGACATATCTTGAAAAGTCAATCCATGATGGTTCAATTACACCTGTGGGAAGACTGGTTCTAATTTCCCCGGGAACAAGTATTTCTGACCAAGGGCAAAGTGATAATCTTCCCGCTAAATTACCGGCAGAGAAGCCAATTTCTGTCTTGGGCACGTCTGTGCAACTTTGTAGTATTCTGTTGGGACGAGTGAGCTTCCTTTGAGGGGTTTGCAGACTGATATCAAGGCCTTGCGCAAATGCCGTAAATTCCGTTACTGTATCTGTTAGCCACCTCCAGACCGCATCTGGTTTTGCTTCGAGTGGCCATCCCACCCATCCATCTTTGAATAGCGGATCACTGGTGCTCTTGAAGTGTTCAAATACTTCGCTTGCAGCTGTACACAGCCCTGGTATACTTGCAAAGAACTTTTCGTGAAAGGAGGGAATTGCAGTATGAACTTGACCAACTTCTGTTGTTAATTCGTTTCCTAGATACTTCCTGTAATCTGATGAGTTTGAAAAATGACTCGCTTGCAATAACGGTTTAACTGGCAAAGGATCTGCCCTTGGGATGGGTATGTACTCGTCAAGAACCGTTGCGACAAGACGCCAAAAAGACTTGTCGTCCACTTTGTTTGCGATTGCTGCTTCAAGTAGCGGTTTTAAACAGCTAAAATTGTAACCTCCTTCTAAAAGGCTTAATAGAGCCTCGTCCAGGTCATTTCTGATTTTCCTATCGGGTATTTTATAAACAGAAGGCATAACATGCGATACTTTGTGGCTCATAAGGAAACATAGGAGAGTCACAGTAGCAGATTTTACATCTTTGCACTGTTAGCAGGTTTTGTTGTAAACATGGAACCAATACTCACCATTCATGGATGCATTATCCAGATCCTGAATGCGTGTCCCGTGGTACTCGCGGATCGCTTTGAGGCGAGGCCCAAGCGGCGGCGCTTTTTTGATGGCCAAAAGAGTTGCCTTGTCCAACTCTGGCATTGATTTTCGAGATTCGGGAATTAAAATTCGATATTTTTGTTGAAAAGGGCGCAATATGATAGGAGAAGTAATGGAATAAAACCAACTTGTGGTCCTCACTGAGTATAGATTTGTTTAGTTCGTAAAATCAAAATCAGTTAGTTTGAGAAGCTGGGTAGGCACTAGGAAGCAGCAATTAAAGGTGGGAGTTGGAAATGGGCAAGGGCAAGTAGATATGTACGGCTGGAAAGACTAAGCTAGGCGCTATGCACGTGACCGACTCAATTCTAGAAAATATTATTGTTGTGCTGGGCCCCTCTGGAGAAGTTTCACTTCCTCACCTTTGGGCGTTGGCTAACTTCTCTAAAATGTAGGTATGTATGCTGTTGACAATTAGTCTTAGATTCATTATATAGACCGTCGGCTAATTTTTCTAGAGAACCTTATAATAACAGACTCTAGCAAAGTAACTGTACGTAGATAGTGTAGGTCTGTAGTTACTACTTAGTTAGGAGTACGTGTACAGAATGCCAGAATGCCTTCACGCGCGCGATCTTGGAGCGCTCCTAGAGCTTCAAGAACCTCAAAAGCAGTTCCTTTTCAAAATGATGAAAACTCTGCTACTTCTCGCCCAGCGCGATCTAGATCGCGCTAAGTCCCTGCTGCGTTTACGAGCAAGTAAAATAAGCCCATGCGCCCAGAGTTTCGAAAGATGAACCACAAGCCTGTAAGGTTCCACGTTTTTTTTTTTTTTTTTTTTTTTTCTTTGAAAAGCCGCGCTATTAAGTGAATCCAGAAAGTTTATCAAACTTCGCAAGAAAAGTGCGATTAACTTGAAGCCTTCCAAACTTGATTCCTTGTTGTTGACTGAACTATTTCTTGCAATTACCGCCAGAGTTTGCCTACCAGAATGAAACGTCTACTGCATATTAATGTCATTGCATTGGCATGCAACGTTCCAGTTTTATTGTTTGTTTTACTCTTCAGAAAACACTCATCACTTTATGCACATAACACAGCACTTCTACTTGACCATAATTCTGAGGCAGGCTTTTCTGGTGCCTGAAATTAAAACTAATCATGAAAATATCGTTTATCTTAAAGTTCTGATCTAAATACGCACACACATGTACCTATATACTTGGTATTTACATGATAGATAGGTAGTAGGTAAATATAAGTATATTACATCAATTAACATGTTATCGTGAGCAAGAGCAAAAACTATCGAGCCTGCATGGACCAACTTGGACGTTTTGATGCCGATTTTAATGTAAAAGTAAATAGGGCGTGCTTTGCGGTCCATATTATAGACAAAAATTTCAGGCCTGAAGTGCTGTGGAGCGACAGGTCGAATTGTCTGTCTTGCTTCTCGTTGGCTCGTTCAAATGCACTCGACTGTAGCAAACGCGTCAGAACTTGCGTCTACATCATACTGCATTGTAAAGGAACCTACTTTTGGAACCAGTGGAGCGATGTAGTTGCCATCTAAAAACGATAAAGTAACGTTTGATACGTTGTTGAGCCGTGGTCAAGAGAGGTCCAGTTAGAAAAGGAGTGTTTGCGGGTGTTGCCGTCTAGCACGGCTCGGAGGTGGCGCATGGATCTCTACTTCAAAGCCAACCAGGCTGGCTCAAGCTAGGCACAAAACTAACACGAGGCTAGCATAAGATTACTAGATAACCAACGAAAAACAAAATTTATTATTAAATTAACAACATCATCGACCTTATTACATATATTATTCTTCAACCGAAATTGGTATTCCTTTTCCTTTGTCTTTTCTCCTTCTTTTTCTTGACTCTGATACTGAGTCTGACGTTAAATTTTCCGTGATTTTCTCCTCCTTTATGAGCTCCGGACCCCGATCAAGAACATCGTACATTTGTTCGTACAACACGCTGACATCTTCTTCTCTCTCAACTCCGACTGGGAAAAGCACTTTGCGAAGCTCGTTCACCACTCTGACTAGAGGTTTGAATTTTGTAGTAAAAACTTCTCGCATTTCTTCAAGGAACATCTCTTCGTTGTAGATAGTGCCAACCTTTAGCTTTCTCAGAATTCTATCACTGGCATAGTTCCATTGGTCATACTCATCGTTGGCAATCTTGGCCCCATCATCATTATAATGAAGACATAGCCACAAAAGGACCCAAAAAAAGGATTCCAGATCATGACTAGGAGTATACCTATACTTAGTCCCTCGAAGAGACTTGATTGCCATGAAAGCTCTCGCTGTTGTAGCTTCTGCCGCCCCTGTTGCTTTTGATGGATTCTCTGGATCTATTTCCATTGCCGCGTCCAGGTCAATCAAGAAGCCTTTGTATTCCTCATCATCAGCGCAAAGGAGATTGTAGATGGTTATGTCTCTGTGCCAGATGTGTATCTTCACTAAAGATTCGTGGCATTCTATGCAGCATTTCAATGCCTTCAAAAGATTTTCTAGAGATTCAATCTTATGGAGCGGTTTGCCAATAGTGCTGATAATCATCCGATGGTGAATCCTGTTTGTTTGAAAAGCCCTGATAGAGATTGCTGGCCGCCTTGGAATGCTACCACGCTTCCGCTTATGCCCAGCGACTTTGGTGTCATGTTCATCATTTTTTGTGAACACAACGCGCTTGGATATAGCACCGCTCCACTTAGGCTTGAAACCGCTGCGAATGTTTTTCAATACATCGTCAAATTTTCCGTCAACTTGAACCCGATAATGGTGGTAATACTTGGCAATGTTCTCAATACCGGAATTTCTGGCTTTCTTCAACAACTCTCCCTCATCCACACTTTCTGGTAACTGCCAGGTGTCCTTGACAATGAATCGTTTCGCTGGATCCTCTTTTAAATGCGCAGCCCAGCAGCTTGTGCTTCGGCCCACAATGCTTGCTGTTTGTCTTATGGGTTTTTCGAGGATGATAGTCTCTTCAGTCTCTTGATCCTCCCGTTTGATTTTGATGAAGCACACATCGCCTTTTTTCTCAATTGTGGGGTCAAATCCAAGTTCAGATTCCGAGAAAGAAAGAAATCCTAGCATAACTTTAACAAACTTCTTCCCTTCCGCATTGATATCAAAATTTTCAGAGGCGAGACCGCCAATGCGATCATATCGCCAGACCCTCATAAACGGTCCACAGAGAGTAAACCCCAACACAAACCGACGATTGGGTTGCGCACCAAAAACTTCTCAAACATATAAAGCAAGGTGGCTCCATGCACTTGAAGCTGTATCATACTCTTCGTTGTTCTTGAGTTCTCCAGGAACGAGAATCTTTGACCATTGTTGGCGAATTTCATTGTTTTTAAAATTGCTGGCGTTTTTATTGGAGCTTGTGCTGGCGGGTTTGTCGTTGCTGTCAAAATTACTGGTGTTTTCGTTTTCATTGGAGCTTGTGCTGGCGGTTTTGTTGCTTACAATAGCAATATCTAACTGGCGCTTTCCTTGAGAATCCTTAACTGGCAATTTGGGTCCAGTATACGCTTTCCCAAGAATTTGGAATTTCTCATTTGGTGCTCCCTTTGCCAAGTTTGTGAATATTCCAATTTTTTTTTGAAGCCATGGCAAGACTGTCTTTTCAGTTACCTCACTAGGCCATTCGTCCCAAGAACCCGTGGTTTGTGTTTGCGTTGAAGACGATCGTGTTCTTGAGGTTATTTGTTCTGAAGACGATTGTGCTGTCAAGTTTGGTTGATGCGACGATTTTGGTAGATAGATATGGTTTTTTTGGCACATATTGAACACCTTGTCTGCCATGTCTTCAAGCTCCTTAGAACCAAATATTTCATCAATCAATCTGATGTAGTCGACATCTAAATGGCCTAGCTCTCTTTTCACAAGCTCTTCAACATCTGCTCTTTTCTCTGGTGAGTTGAGAATGCTTGCGGTGCTTAGAATTTGTGCCGGTAATTTGGAGATAGCGTGTTGTGTATTTCCCACTAGAGAGGCAAGAAGACGCCAAAACGGCTTGTGTTGTACTTTTGTTGCGAAGACCTTTGTCAAAAGTGGTTTGAAATAGTTGAAATCAACGCCACCCTTTTTTAAACTTGTCAAAGTCTCTTCTATGTATTCTGCAAGTACTCTATTAGAACTTGCTGATCGCGAAGCCATAACTTGTGACGCCTCAGGAAGGTCCTGGAGATTTTCCAGGAGCGTAACTGTAGCATCTCGGGCTTCTTTATAAATGTGTTAACAGATATCAGTGTGAAAAAAGTGACAAAACTCACCGTCTGAACTTATATCCTCAATTTTTTTATTTTGCCAACCATACAATGATTTAACCAATTTGAAGACAGTTTGAATGTTCGGCTTTTCATCTCTTGTTTCGTCATTCAGCCTTGGATTCTTAGACCGGGGCATGGCGATGTTGATGTTGATCTTGGTGCAATCCTGTTGCTGTAGAAGAGATTTGTAGTGAAAGAAGAAAGCGTAGAGGAGGTGGCAGTAAAATGTTTGAAACCATTACAAATGGTTTCGTGGTAAAATACGACTATAGTCATACAGCCAGGAATGCTAGTCGGCCAACTAGTCCAAGTTTGTCGTTTGCAGCCTCATTTGAGGTTGGCCACGTTTCAGCTGCGGCGGAACCAGTTGCTAGCTAGTGCATGAGGCCGACATGGACTGCAAAGACTTTGACGGCAAAGAAAAACCCTCCATTTCTTGATTCCTCAAGTTTTAAACAGCAGCTAGCTTTGTTGGACGTGCTTGTTGCGAATGTGTTGATGTGAAGTTAGGTGGTTGGCAAGTTTTGAAAATCAAGCCACTCGCTCCACCACCCAAACAAGCCAGTGTTTTTGTATTTTTCTGTGCCAACGTCCGACTCTGCCTCGCACAGCCCTCAAAGCAGGCAGTGGCTACTAAACACGTTGACACCTGTGAGTCCAGAATACTGATGTAATTATAACCTCTATAATCATTTTGTGGAATAAACCAATTCCATTTGCACACCTGTCATAAGTTTCAAGTCGTATGTCACGTGGTTTGACCGAAGAAACCATAGCCGTGCATTTGTGCTTTGATTTTGTCGAAGCACAGAAACATTGCAGACCATTCTTCAGCGGATGTTGCTAAACTATTTTCAGTTGTTCCCAGTCCATGTTTCGATGGGGCAGAAAAGAGAAATTGAAGTGAAATGTATTCTGTCCTTGTGTTACGGTTTCTAGATATGCAACACCCAATTTGCAAACATACGAAAATCTACACAAACTATTAATATTTGAAACTATAACGACGCCCTTGGAGGCCGAAGAATGCACTGCTGGGTCATACTGGCAACCATGTCACTCTTGTCGTTCCACACGCGGGTCTCAGAGTAGGTGCGTGCGCCGGCGCCCACGACCGTCTTGAACTCGCGAAAGTTCCACCTGCCAATGTCAATGTCGGGGGTAAAGAACCGCAGGGCAAAGTCGAGCGACGAGCAGGGCCCCGCGTCGTCCAGAAACATGTGGGAGTGGGCGAGCGGCAAGAAGGACAAGTAGCTGTCTAGAATGAACCCAAGACAGGCAAACGTCTGGTCGGGGGAGTCGACCGGGTGGCGGCACCGGAACCACTCTGCAGAAGACTTGTCAGTGAGCGAGAGATGGTCCTGGGGCGTAGAGGCCTGCTTGGCAATGCCCAGCATGTTGTTAGACAGGACGCCCTCCGGAGTGACTTTGGCTTCGACAAACTGGTTCATGAGGCCAAACCGTTGGCGCATAAAGTCTGCCACGGCGAGGGGCATGACCTTGTTTGCAATCATGTCCTCGGCCTTTTCTTCAAACGTCGGGCACTGGTCCAGCGGCGAGTACTTGCGCGAGGGTGGTGCTGAGTAGGTCAACAAGGTTGCAGGCTCGCGGACCTGAAAGTCAGCGAGACAAGTGAGGCACATGCGTACCTGGCCGTCGTCGAGCTCCTGCGACACCTCGACGAGCCGCGTGGCAAACGTGCGCGTATCACGCAGCCGAGTGACTTTGAACAAAAGTCTACGGTCGGTGCTGGCGGGCCCCAGGTAGTTGCCCATGGCAGAGTAGATGAAGTAGCCGGCGTCGACGGTGCGGGAGGCGGCCTGGATGGCGGAGCCCAGCGCGCAGCCGCCGTAGGCAATGTCCAGCGCGTTGCCCATCTTGGCCGGGTTTACTGCGCTGACGAAGCGGTCCTGCGCAATCTGGTCAACGGCGACCTGCTGTTTGAGCGTGCTGGCCATGGTGAAGGTGGTGCGGAGGAAGAATCTGGGGAAGAGCCGAGGTTTATACCGGAGATAGGAGTTAGGAGATAGGACCTAAGCCTAAATATTGACTTTTCAAACCGCGCCACCTGCGACCACGACGCTTCACGACTCTCCACGACCTGTCCGCCGACAACGATGCTGCCAGACCCCATCAACCTGCCGAAATGGCTGAGCGAGAATCGCGACCTGCTCAAGCCGCCCGTCAACAACTTTTGCATCCACCGCGGCGGGTTTACCGTCATGGTAAGTACCAACCAGCTGTCTCCAGGGATCTCCTTCAACCGCTAAAACCCAGCAGATTGTGGGCGGCCCGAACGCGCGCACGGACTATCATATCAACCAGACGCCCGAGTGGTTCCACCAGATCCAGGGCCACATGATGCTCAAGGTCGTGGACGACGGCGAGTTCCGCGACATCACCATAAACGAGGGCGACATGTTCTTGCTGCCGCCCAACACGCCGCACAATCCCGTGCGCTACGCAGACACCATTGGCATTGTCGTCGAGCAGGACCGGCCCTCGGATGTCCAGGACTCGATCCGCTGGTACTGCCCCAGCTGCTCGCAAGTCGTCTACCAAAAGGACTTTTACATGCACGACCTCGGCACCCAGGTCAAGGCCGCCATTGTCGAGTTCCAAAGCAACGAGGACAACATGCGCTGCAAGCACTGCGGTACCCTGGCGTCGGCCACTTCTTGAACTCTGCCCCGGAAGCCCAGAGAAAATGCCAATCGAAACGACGTAACGCCCGTGTAACGACCTAAGAGACAATACAATTTTGATGACGTACTGGAGAGGGAGGTCTGGGTGACTGCCAGCAAGGACTGCGCTGCCAACCACGGTGCACCTAATGTACCGGACCCGAAGTTCCTTTCGGCGTGTATGCGATTCGGGTCTTCGTTTCGGGTTCGGCCCTTCGTCTATATATCACGTGACCGCACTATAAAACCTCTGCAAGTTCTTGCTCTCCCCACAAACTCACACAAAACCATGGGCGGGATTCTTTCACAGCCGGTAACAGACAAGGTAAGTCCAGTTGCGCAGTATGAGAGCTCTCAAGGGCTAATTGGAGCAGAACTCGCATCATGAGGGCAACGGCCGTCTCTTGTACGGTGTGTCGGCGATGCAGGGCTGGCGGGCGTCCATGGAGGACGACCACTCGGCAGTTTTAGATCTGCAAGCGGTGCCAGAGAACGGTGCCAGGCAAGGACCCGTGGCCTTCTTTGGCGTGTACGACGGTCACGGCGGGTCGCGCGTGGCGGTGTATGCGGGCACGCACCTGCACGAGATTGTGGCACGGCAGCCGGCGTTTGCGCAAGGCGAGTACGGCACCGCACTGACCAACGGGTTTCTGGCGGCGGACGAGGCGTTGCTGGCGGATCCGGAGTACGCGGGAGAGGTGTCGGGGTGCACAGCAACGACGGCCGTGGTGACGAGCGACGCGGTGTGGGTGGCCAACGCGGGCGATTCTCGCACGGTGTTGGGCGTCAAGGGCACCGCCAAGCCGCTTTCGTTTGACCACAAGCCCGGAAACGAGGGCGAGCAAGTGCGCATTGCCGCCGCTGGTGGGTTTGTCGAGAGCGGCCGTGTCAATGGCAACCTGGCGCTGTCTCGCGCCGTGGGCGACTTTGAGTACAAGCGGCGGCAAGACTTGCCCGCCGAGGAGCAAATGGTGACGGTGGTCCCTGACGTCTTGTCGCACCCGCTGAGCCCCGACGACGAGTTCCTCGTGCTAGCGTGCGACGGCATTTGGGACTGCATGACGTCGCAAGAGGCTGTTGAGCACGTGCGGCGCGGAATCGCAGAAGGGTGGTCGCTGGACCGTGTGTGCGAGAACGTCTTGGACCGGTGTCTAGCGCCCGAGGTCGACATGTACGGCCTGGGCTGTGATAACATGACCATGATGGTCGTGGCGCTACTTAATGGGCAGACCGAACAGCAGTGGTACGAGACCATCAAGCAGCGCGTGGCCGCCGGCGACGGACCCACCGCTGCCCTGGAAAGCCTCCACACGCAAGAACACGAACAAGACCAAGATCAAGAACAAGATCAAGACTTAAACGAACCTATACGTGACCTGGCAGACTCACAGGTGACCAACATGGCACAGCTACTTGGGGACAAGCCAGCGGTGCGGTCTGAAAAGCGCTTGCTCGTTTATGAAACAGACGCGTCTGGTCTTGCATCCCTTGAACCTCGCGAATGAGTTCTATTTATTCCTTTATGTACATGTAAAAACTCTAGTCTAATTGAAACACGGTCATTGTGTTTTGCCAAGCGGCGTCGGCAACCTCTTGAATAGTAATACCCTTGACGCTAGCGACAACGGCCGCCACGAGGCCAATTGAGCAGGGCTCGCAGCGGCCTGCGACCATGGCGCCGTCAACGTACTTTTCCTTCTTGACCGTCGGGTAAGGCACGAGCTCGCTGGGCTTTTTGGGCACCTTTCCCTCGGCGGTTTTGTAGTCCTTGGCGAGGTGCAGCCGGAAGCTGGCGTGCGACGGCCGGATCTCGCACCAGGGTCCGTCGGTCTCAAGCATAAGCCGGTCGAGGGGGATATCCTTGAGCACAGCAAGGTTCTCCTCGGTTTTGAGCGAGCACCCGTTGACGCCAATGTAAAGCCCGTGCTCAACAAGCGTGCGCATTTCCTCCAACGTCCCGGTAAAGCTGTGCACGACTCCACCACGGGGGAAATCGCCACGCGCAAGGTAGGGGAACAGCAGGCGGCCAAAGTCCTCGTCAGCGGCCCGCGAGTGCAGAAACAGCGGCAGGCCGACCTTGACGGCCAAGTCGAGCTGGGCCTCAAACACCTCAAGCTGGGCCTCCTTGGGCGCAAAGTGGAACCGGTCGTAGTCGAGCCCAATCTCGCCAAAGGCCTTGACCACGCCGGCGTCTTTTCCTTGTTGCGCCAGTTTCTCGAGTTCGTCGTAGTACTCTTGTTTGCTCGCGGCCTTGGCCACGTCGGTCGCGTGGCAGGGGTGGACGCCGACGGTGGCGTACAGCCGTTTAGGCTCCTTCTCGCACAAACCCACGACGGTGCGGGCCTCGTCGAGGTACGAGCTCGTGACGAGCATCTTGTCGACGCCTTCAAAGCCGGCGCGGCGGAGCACGGCGTCGCGGTCGGCGGCATGCTGGGACTTGCCGTGGTACTCGCCGCTGAACTGAGCGTCGGTGAGGTTTAGGCCAATGTCAATGTACCGCAGGCGCGGCAGCTGCGCCTGTGTCGTCGTCATGGTCGAGGCAGCAGCGGATCGAAGTGCGGTGCGAAGAATCGTGGCGGTAGTAAGTCTGCTACAAGACCTGTGGAGGGTTGGAATTTCTTGTGGCCGGTATTTCAAGTGCTTATTCAGCGGCACCAAAGCACCGACACCGCGACAGCAGACGGCACCAACCGGGCAGCGTTTAAACTGCGGGTCCGAGCAGGTTGAAATAGAAAGACTATGTGAGATGGTTTTGGAGTGGTTTGTGGGCATGGCTGGCAAGAACCGCGTAGCGACTGCCAACACTTGTAACTCCCGCGCACCAAACTGTCAGAACCGACTTGGAACCAACTTGGACTTTCAAAAGAGCTTGAATAAGATTTGAAAAAAACTGGAATGTTTCTAATGACGGTCAGTCAGCTCAGGTTCTGCTTTGTGGAGTTGAACCTCCAGCGCGGAGCACAGCCAGCGACGCCCACGACAGTTGTCAAAACGCAAAGACCTATTCAATTAGGTCTTGAAACCATTGAAACCAGTTCTAGTGTTATTTGGTCTGTACAATTATGACACACGCGGAATTGAGGTAGTTGGCCATTTCGGTCCGCGTCACCCAAGTCGGCCCTGAACACGACCAGTCAGGATCCCATACCAGCTCCATACAAGCTCAACATCTCGCCAAAATCATGGATTCCACTCTCCACTTCCCTCGCTCATTTTTGCTGGTCCCGGTCGGGTCTTTGTGGGGGCCCGGTCGGGTCGCGGGCTCTTGTTTACATTATCCCAAAACAGGCAACTCGGGCGATATTTTTTTTTTTAAGCTTCTCCTGAATTTTCCTCTTCACCATCCTCATCCGCACTATGGCCTGTCGCGGCCCTTGAACTCCTCCCTCAATGCCCAAGAAACCCGCTGCTTTAGCTTACGGCGACCTGGCGGCCCCCGCGGACGCCGCGCCCCGGCCGCTCGCGCTCGCGCAGGACCACATCCTGGCTGTGCTGCACGCCGACGGGCTGCAGTACCGGGACATGGAGGCCCTCGTGCACGGCCTCCACCCGCAGCGCGCCCAGGACATTCTCATGGCCTACCGCATCCTTTCGACGCTGTCGCAGTACCTGGAAGAAACCAACTCGTGGACTTTTTGCCTGCTCAACAACTACGACTTTCAAACGAGCGTGCGCCAGTTCGACCTCGACGTGGCCATTGTGGTTGGCAAGCGGTCCGAGCATCTGCTGGCCGAGATCTCTGCTTGGAACATTCCCCGGCTCAAACGTATGGTCACGGCATTTTCCTCGTACTGCTCGGACGAAGCCACCATCCTCACCGTCATTGTGCTGCGTATAGTCTCCAAGTACTCTGACCTTGAGTTCACCTTGCAACTGGCCCACTCTCGCGCGACTTTGATTAAAATCCACTACGAAATGGCAGGACTGTTTGCCAAACTCCCTGGAGGCACAGAAAACAACAAGGACCCCACGGCTGCAACCAAGAACGACCATTTGGTGGCAGCATACCGCAGTTTTGTCGCAAACCTGCTAGAAGAAATCGAAGCCTCACCCTTTGAATCTGTCCAGCAGGAACTTTTTCAGGTTGTGCGTGACCTAAGGTCCATGTTTTCCAAGTTTTCCGACTCGCAAATGCTCAAATCGCTCGAAGACGGCCAGGAACCCCATACATTTATCGACATTAAAGAACCCCCGGGCTCGCTGGCCTCGCTGGTTGAGGAAGACTTTGCGCCTCCTCCTAGCCCGCTACCCAATAGACGCAGCCACCACCGTACGGTGTCAAACTCTACTAGCTTTTCCACAACCACGGCCGCCTCGGCGCGGTCCATGCTGTCAGAAGACCTGCCACACATGATGCACGCCTTTGAGCTTGCTCGCAAGCGCGAGGAGTTTAGCAAACAGCACAAACCCTCTCCGCCTGGCACACCGGTGCGTGGCAGCAGCGTCAGCATCAGCAGCAGCCCCTCGGCTACCACTAGCTCGCCTGCGTCTCCCGCCGTGTCCACCGACAATTCCATGAACGTCAAAATGATGGGCGGGCGCATGATGATCTTGGTGGAGGGCAAGTACATTGACATGCAGGACTGGGCAGCCAAAATGAACAATAACCAGCCCACCCAGGCCCCGGTCACCAACCCCAGCGTCACTGTGCACCACCACACCCCACACCCGCCCGCTACAGCCAAACCCTACGGCCTCGGCACGTTGTTTCAGCCTTGGCTACGGCCCGCCCCAGATCTTGGCGACAAGCAGGCTGTGGCTGCGCGAAAACAGGTCACAAAGTCACAGAGCGAGAGCGTGCTCAAACGGTCCACGGGCCCGCCGCTCTCGACGCTGGACATGCTGCGCGCCAGCTCGCTCAACACGGCCGTGCTCCAACCACAGGTCGACTAGCATTGCATTCCTCATAAAGACAAGACATAATTTATTCAGACCCTGCTTTATTTTTCATAGCAAAAAGTTGTAATTAATCCACCTTCATACTCGACACCCAGTTGGGAAGTAAACAAACAAACAACTTCCCCCGATATCATGGCAGAGCCCGAGACTCAAGACAAGACACTTCAAGTCATTGACCACTGCGAACCACGCACAGCGAGTTTGCGACGGAGGTGTAAAGTGTACACTGCATTGGACATAGAACTGGCCACGGTAGTGCATGGGCCCAAGCACGCGCCGGGAAGAGAGGACACCGTGCCAGCGCTTTTGCCAGCAGCACTTAAAGCTGCCAAAACGGCTCTTCTTGATAGCGAGACGACTGAAACAGAATACTCTGTGCTATCTGAAGAACCATTAGCTGCGGACACGGACTGGGACCGCTGGTTTGAGTTGCTGTTGCGTAGCGCGCGCCGCATAGGCGGCCACCTGGAAGATTACATACTGGACGGCGAAGTGCACCCGGACTTGACCTCCTTGCACGAAGACGTGCTGCGCAAGATATTGGTACACACAGTTCAAGACTGCTACGAACAGGATATTGGCGACAGCGCGCGGGCATGTCTCGTGAAATGGTTTTGGCGGCTGCAAGCGCGGGGGCCCAACGAAAAGCTGGAAGCAGTGCGACGCACGCTTTTTCCGGCCTCGGGGCATGATACCGGCTGTGAAGGGTTTACTACAATGAAATCCAGCGTGGAATCGTTGCAGCACGGGTTTTGCAACATGGCAGAGCTCGCTGTCTACGTGCACCTCGCTGGCCGGCCGGACGGGGCCGAGGTGCTGCAGGAGTACGTTGCTACTCGCGACAAAGCCGAGACGGCAGAAACAGCGTGGCAAAGCGCGTTTCTTGCCGTTGAAAAGCAAGAAATAGAGCTCAAGCGGCGAGAACGCCAAGCAAGTCGCGTCAGGGAGGCAGCGACAGCAAGCTGGAAACGCCCGCGCAAGCGCAAGCCGTGTCACCGGTGTGGCGAGACAGGACACTTCCAGCACGACTGCCCAACAGAAACGGAGCGGTGATAAGGAGTTGTCTGTGCAATGTTTGCAACAGCCATCTCGGAGGTGGATGGCTTTTGCCACGGTCATTTCAATGTGTTTTTAGTTTGAAAACGGGCAACTGGCGACAAATGTTGTTAAGAAACTGATATTATCTTTCATATCTTCACCTACAACTTTACTTTTTTTTTTCTCATTCTTGCTGTTTTGCTGAGATTTCACCATTCGTTAGAACCCATCTCACTAGAATCCAAAAGCCCCTACTCGGTGGAGTCCAAGGGCTCCCACGCAAAGTCCGGGCGGTCCGGCCCTTGATCAAGAATTTTACACATCTGACCATACAAGTCCTTATTACACCTTTCATGTATTTTGCCGTTGGGAAACACCACTTTCCAAAGCTCATACATGACTGGTATCAAGGGCCTGTAATATTGAGTAAATTGAATCTTTGCAACGCTCAAGAAATTGAGAGCAATGTCTTGCTTTTCTTCATGGACAATACTTTCATCCAAACCGTACCAATCTCTCTTTGCATTATTCCTAAAGTAATATCCTCCTTCATTGTAATGAACACAAATCCAATAAAGGACCCAGAAAAATGACTCCAAGTCGTGCATAAATGTGTTTTGCGTCCATATCTCATGAAGTTCGATGGCCTGGAATTCTTTTTTGTTGAGTTTACTCAGTACAAATGATTCGCCATTTTTATTTGTACCCACGGCCATTTCCAGGTTGACCAAATACCCTCGGTTTTTGTCATTAACGTCAATTTTGAGACTGTCAATCGTGATATTTCGGTGCAGATAATTTTGATCCACTAGAGACTTATGGCCCTGAATGCAAGACTTGATGGCGGCAAGAAGACTTGCGTGTGATTTAGCCTTGTAAAACGGTTTGCCATTGTCAAACACAATTAAACGGTTATGCTCTCGGTTGCGTGGCATCAGAAAATCCCCGCTTGAATGGACCATTCCATACACGCGCCAAATCAGACAAGTGTTTTTTGCTTCTCGAGTACACAAGCGCTGCCGACAACATTCCATAACGTCGCCCTTTATGCCGTCTACCAACACGGTATAGCCGTGATAGTAATGTTCAACGTTGATGACTTGCGACTTGTTTGATACACTTTGCAGTGTTTCAAATTCATTCAAAGAATATATGGAGCAATCTTTGATATCCCACACGTCTTTAACAATCAGCTTTTGCCTCGGGTCAGTCTCCAAATATCCAGCCCACCACCTTGTGCCCCAGCCCACAAGACTTTGGTCGTGCTTCAACGTTTTAGTGAGAACAATCCTCTCTTGCTGCCCGTCGCGGACAATATCAATGCAACGCTTGCCGTCAATCAATTTTATCGTAGGGTCAAACCCAAGCTCCTTGCTAGTCATGCATAGGAACCCCAGCATTGTCAATATCAAACTGGTTAGATGTCATTCCACCAAGCCGGTCAAATTGCCAGACCCTCATTATTGATCCAAAAAGGGTGAACCCTAATACAAACCGGCGTGTAACTTGCGCAGTCATGACCTTTCTGGCAAACAGTGCAAACTCAATCCATGAGGGCTCAATTGCATTTTTTGAGGGAGGCCTGCTTCTGAGCTCTCCGGGGACAAGGACTTGCGACCAACTGCAAAGAAACAGTGGGTCTGCATTGGGGTCGCTAACAAACGCCATGTCCAGCTTGGGTTCAACCGTGCAGTCCGGGATTCTCGTTTCAAGCTGATGGAGCGGCCTTTTCTTGATTTGAACACCAAGATCCAGGCTCGCCGCAACATCTGCAAACTTGGCAATGGTTTCTCTGGGCCACCTCCACACCGCGCCTGGTGGCGCGTTTGCTGGCCATTCCGTCCAGCCATTTTCAAACAGAGTGTTCTTACCGTGCTGGCAATGTTTGAAGACGTTTTGTGCAGCTTCACGCAAACCTGGTACGGACTCAAAGATCTGCTCGTGGAAACCAGAAACTCCAGCATGAAACGTGCCTGCTTCTTCTTGTAATATTGTTTCAAGGTGCTTCTCACACTCAAGCAGGCTAATACGAGGAACTGTGCAAAGTTCTAAAGGAGGTACAGGTATATACTTGCTGACTGTAGCGGCCACGAAAAGCCAGAATTCCGCGTCTTGCACATTTTCTGCCAATGCAGCTTCAAGAAGAGGCTTGATCTGGACAAAATCAAAACTGGTTTGGTTTTCTGTAGCAAGAATTCCGTCAATGTCATGTTTAACGTGTCTCCCTAGTATCTTTGACAACGATGGCATAACCTTGGGTACGGGATGGTCCGCAAGCTTCAACAGAAGACTATGTGCAGCATACTGCGTTTCTAGACAGAGGTTAGATGAGATCGTGGAGCATTATTATTCACTCACCACGTATAGGTATCTTTTCAAGCTCCGCGCGTTTCAATGCTTGCACTTCCTTAATACCGGCAAGAAAAGATTGCACCGACCTGTCGTGAACAGCTATATCAGTTGCTTCTTGTCTGTACTGCACATGGGATTGAGACATGGTACCGCCATTGCAGTAATAGAAGAGATATTTGAGGTAGTGATTTGAAGTCACGGTGGCAATCTCACCAACAACCTTCATCTCTTAAGGTTTCTCGCACATCACATAATTTTCAAGCTGCCCTAGTACAAGCGTAGAAGCGTAATAAGCAATTTCAGCAATCACTGGTAAAGCGCGCTGTATTGTAGAAGTTTGGCGTATGAAAATTGCAGTAAAAGACCCATCCCAACGCGAACAAGCATCTAATTTAATTAAAAACCCAGACGCGTCGACACCGACGCGATCAACTTGCTAAAGGCCCATGATTTACCCCCAATGAGTAAGCTCCGTAGAACTCGACGCGCTAATTGCTTGAGAAATCGCCGTAAGCTTGTCACGAATACATGCAAAGCGATCTGGTTCCCGTCACCAATTATTATATCATCACTTTCACCAACGATCGCAGCAAATTTTAAAATTAACATTGCGGAATTGAACGGCACTATGTTGCTGGCTTTAATTGTAAATGAGATTTTAGAGACGAGTTGATTAGGTGTAACACGGTCTTTACAGATATTCTTTGACCCCGGCTAGACCTCGGGTTGTGCAGATGCGCAACAAACGCCTCAGAAGTCGAGGTCGATAACCTTGAAAATAAACTATCATGCCTCTATGGTTTGTAGAAATTTCACAGGGTTTCACAGATTTGATCGTCCTGAATTTTAAAGAGGCCCGATCCACGTTTCGCACGATACAACCTTCTTTTATGGAACTCACCCATACAATATTCACAAACTCTTATAAAAACAAGGTGATTGAGAAGTTTTATCGACTGCGCTACCTTAAAAGTATGCTTACGCGGTAATGGCAAGTAGATTAATTCAATTTTAGAAGTGCTGCCATGGATGAATTTGTGAATAATTGAATGTATTCTTTACCTACCTCTAAAAGATTACTCGCAAAATACTTCTCAAATCAGTCTATTCTCGCTCTTTTGCTGCCTTGGATTGACCCATAATCCATGTGCTTCGGCCCTTGATCAAGGACTTTACACATATCTTTATACAAGTCCCATTCATGTACTTTGTTGCCATGAAACACCACCTTGCAAAGCTCATACATGACTGGGATCAATGGCTTGTAATATGGAGTAAATTGGAGATTTGCAACCTTCAAGAAATCTCGGGCAATACGTCGTTTTTCATCACAAACGTGATCTTCATCCAAATCATGCCAATTGCTCCTTTCATTAAAATCGCGGTAATTTCCATCTTCATCGTAATGAACACAAATCCAAAAAAGAACCCAGAAAATTGACTCCAAGTCGTGCACAAATGTGTTTGGTTTTTCTCTATCATGAACTGCAATAGCCATGAACGCTTTTGTGCCAACTATATTTTCTTCCAATGATTCACCATACAGATTTGAATTCCCAGCCATTTCCAGGTTGGCCAAAAACCCTCGGTTTTCATCATTAACGTCAATCTTGAGATTGTCAATCGTGATATTTCGGTGCAGATACCGTTCTCCCACTAAAGATTGGTGGCTCTGGATGCAGCATTTGATGGCGGCAAGAAGGCTAGCGTGTGATTTGGCCTTTTATAACGGTTTGCCATTGTCGAGCACAATCAAACGGTTATGCACTCGATTGCGTGGCAACACATGTTTCCCGCGTGAATTGAGCATTCCATACACGCGTCGTATCAGCCAAGTGTTTTTGGCTTCTCGAGTACACAAGCGCTGCCGACAACATTTCATAACGTCGTCCTTTATGCCGTCTACTATGACGGTATAGCCGTGATAATAATGTTCAATGTTGGTTACTTGTGACTCCTTTGGTAGACTTCGATAGAGACTTTCCATGCTGTGGACTCGTGACCCCTTTGATAGACTTTGCAGTGTTTCAAGTTCACTCAGAGAATTTAGACAACAAAATCCATCTTTGGGATCCCAAAAGTCTTTCACAATCAGCTTTTGCCTCGGGTCTGTCTCCAAATATCCAGCCCACCACGTTGTGCCCCAGCCAGCAAGATTCTGGTCGTGCTTCAATGTTTTAGTGAGAACGATCCTCTCTTGCTGCCCGTCGCGGACAATGTCAATGCACCTCTTGCCGTCAATCAGTTGTATTGTGGGATCAAACCCAAGCTCCTTGTCGTTCATGCACAGAAACCCCAGCATTGTCAAGACAAACTTCTTGCCCTGTTTGTTGATATCAAACTGGTCAGAAATCATTCCACCAACACGGTCAAATTGCCAGACCCTCATTATTGACCCAAAAAGGGTAAACCCCAACACAAACCGACGTGTATATTGCGCAGCCATGACTTTTTAGCATACAGCGCAAAATCAATCCAGGATGGTTCAATTGCATTTTCAAAGGGTGGACTGCTTCTGAGCTCTCCAGGGACGAGGACCTGAGACCAGCTGGAAAGAGACAGCCGGTTTGCATTAGGGTCGCTAACAAACGCAATGTCTAGCTTGGGCTCGTCGGTGCAGTCAGGGATTCTCTTTTCAGGCTGGGTGAGTGGTCTTTGCCGGATTCGCGGGCCAATGTCGAGATTGGCTGCAAGGTCTGCAAACTTGGCAATGGTTTCTCTGAGCCATCGCCACACTGCGCCTGTTTGAGCGTCTTTTGGCCTAGCTTGGGCTCGTCGGTGCAGTCAGGGATTCTCTTTTCAGGCTGGGTGAGTGGTCTTTGCCGGATTCGCGGGCCAATGTCGAGATTGGCTGCAAGGTCTGCAAACTTGGCAATGGTTTCTCTGAGCCATCGCCACACTGCGCCTGTTTGAGCGTCTTTTGGCCATTCCGTCCAGCCATCCTGGAACAAAGCGTTGTGGCCGTTCTGGCATTTCTCGAAAACCTCTTGTGCTGCCTCAGACAAACCTGGTACGGTCTCAAAGATCTGCTCGGTGAAGCCAGAGACTCCAGCATAAAACATGCCTGCCTCTTCTTGCAAGACGCTTTCAAAATACTCCTTGGCTTCAGCCAACACTTCGAAATCGCCATATCCAGACACTGTTGGAACTTTGCAAGAGTCTCGAGGAGGCACAGGTATATACTCGCTGACTGTATAAGCCACAAGAAGCCATAATTCCTTGTCTTGCACATCTTCTGCTAATGCGGCTTCAAGGAGAGGCTCGACCTGGACGATTTCAAAACTGCTTTGGAACACTGTAGTAAGAACCCCGTCAATGTCATGCTTCACTTGTCTCTCTTTAATCTTTGACAATGATGGCATAGCCTTGGGTACTGGATGGTCCGCAAGCTTTGAAAGAAGAGCATGGGCGGCATTTTGCAAATCTGGACAGGTCAGATCAGAGCGTAGAACACAACTGTATACTCACCGCGCGTCGGTATCTTTTTAAATTCTATGTGCTTCAATGCATGCAGTTCCTTGATGCCAGCAAGAAACGACTGGATCGAGCTGTTTCCGCTAGCCAGCTCACTTTTTTCATCCATGATGATTGTAGCAATAGAATAGGTCATTGTAAGTATTGACCTTGTTCCGCCATTTGTAGTTGCATTTCCAAACCTTCATTTCCTAAGGTTTCGCTAAGCAGCCCTTTAGCACCACATGAGAGCCAGCGTTCCAAGCACTGCCAATAATCACTTGTAAACTTCAATGCGTGTTTCATCCCGGTATCTTTGCTAGGAAGCGTAGAAAAAATGCAGGAAATCTTCCAACGCCAGCAATATTCAATCAGACGCGACGCAACGCACGCACGCGATAAAATCGCCAAACCCTCACGGTCAGTTCACAGATGGACTCCGTTTGAATCCACGCGCTCTGAGGCGTGTCACCGGTTTGCACCAAATTGAATAAGAATAACCCACTACATGAAGCCACAGCAGGCGGTAATCAGTAATTCCAAGACGACGCTGCAGCGTGCTTTGAAAAGTTACAGCGCCCACAAACCAGCTTTTATGCAGTGCCATGTTGAAACTGCCAGTCTGAATGATATTGAACAACACCATCTAGTGACTCTAGTCTTATTAAACATTCCACATTTGCTTTAACTGATTTGAGTTCTCAAACGTTTGGAACCTCCTTAAATCCGCTGTTCCTGACCAAGCGACCAGCTCCAAGGGTCCGTACAGCTGTCCAAACCTGAGCTAGGTTTGTGGAATCAAATCAGAGTGCCCTTTGCAACTGTGAGCACTATTACCATCTTGAGCACTGTCTTGACTGGTTATCTTCTAGCTCTGTAGTCCAGTCGTTGTACTGTTGTTGAGGTTGCCAGTCTCGCCTCGTTCAGGTTCTTTGATGAATTATTTCTTACTAATCATTTTGTCATCATTACTCATCACTTGTCATCATTGACTCATTATTTGTCAGCAATTTATGCTGACATAAACTTCGGCCCAACGGGAGCTAATCATTACTAAGCACACACGTGATTGCCGGGCTACCGAAAACTTTCTCTTTTGTGTTTTTTACCCCACAAACGCAGGAAACACAAGAAACGCATTTTACAACCGGCACTTTCTCCGTACTAAACTTGCGTTTCCTGCGTTTCCTTACCTTATATCTTGCGTTTCCTGACACACCTTGTAGTACAACGCTTACTCAGCCTACGTCACCGGCACCGTTCAAAAAGTTCCGTTGGCGCGAAAGGGCCCAGATTTACCCGACGCACTGAAACGCTTCGTCCTCGTTATAAAAAGCGCCCGTGCCCGCTCTGAAACTGGCCAATTTCCAACCTCCAAATAAACCACCTTCACGACACCATGGCCGACGATATCGCACACAAGACACGGGCGCTGGTAGCGCTGCTCGGGCAGCGCGCGGCCGGCGAGGCGTGGGCGGCGCTGGACGACGTGCTCGGCGCGCACATGGCCTACGACGTGAAACGGCGAGCGCTCGTGGCCCCCCAGGCAGCACACAGCCTAGCGCAGGCCTTTGTCGCCGCCAACATGAGCTCGGACGCTGCTGCGCGGCACGCGCTGGACCTGCTGCTGCAAGCGTCTACAGCAACAAGTGAAACGATGCCCTGCCAGGTCAAGTACCGGCGGCTCACCAACTCGCGGTTACAAGCGTGCTGCAGCGTCCCTGGGCTCGATTTCATCTACGAGAGCACGGCCATTTCTGCTCTGCACCCGCACTTCCGCCTAAGGCGGTTTGCTTTCGCCGACAGCGACGACGAGGAGTACTACTGGCGGCCGTGGGAAACAACCCTTGCCGACGCCGAGCTGGACTATGAGCGGTGGAAAGAGGTCGACTTCAAGAGCGAGCTGGACGTCGGCGGGGACCACGACGTGGACTGGGCCGAGGTCGTGCGCAAGGCGGTCAGCGAGACGCCCAGCGAGGAGGAGTCCTCCTCCTCCGACAGCTACTCGCCCGTCGAGCTCACGGGCGGCCCTGGCCAACAGTTCGAGTCCGCTGTGGCTGCACTCAAAATCCACGAGCGGCCCGTCTACTACCACGAGGACTGCGCTGTCGACGACGACGACGACTACTGGAACCGCTACGACCAGGAGTTTTAACCAACGCTCCACACCCACTTCAAGAGCCTTCTCTTGCCTTTGCATCACATGAGCTTGTCCATGTGCCCCTCGCATTCTGTATTCTGTATTCCGTATTAAAAAACACTGCATTCAAACAAAGTTCTAGTACCCTGATCAACTGACTTGCTGTTATAATGGTCAGGTCACTACTTAATGGCCAAATTACCTGCACTGTTCACAGCCAAACGCAACTAGATAGCTCATGGCCTCGGACTGGCTGGAGAGTCAAGTCTGTTGTTCCATTTAATCGCCGAGTCTGGTACAGACAATCCAAACTGTCGTGCATCCCTGGCCTTTCCTCACTGGCCGTACCTTCTCACTACCCAGATACTTAACTACCCAACTACCTAACGAAAGAACCTAAACCGATAGTTGCTTTGTTTTGAATTGTCCCGTCCAACCTCCGCGATCGTCCCTCTGCGTTCTTGTTCCTGTTTGCCTTTGTTGGTTATTCCATTGGTGCAAATAAAAACTTGTAAACCCAAAAAACCGATATTGCCCTTTTGGGTTGTTATGTAATACAAGCTATTAACATTAGGTAAGCGAGAACATCTGGCGATAAAATTGCTGAGAACAGTGAAAAGTGTATTAATTACAGCGAGTGAAACAAAATAAAATACTTTGAAACAAATGAATTAAATAGGTATATGTCAGATATAATTGGTTTGTATTTGGTTCTGGTCGATTTCTGTTGACTCCCGTTGGACCTGTGTTGTAGTGCGGCCGGAGTTTAGCTCTCCCAAGACATCAAATCTAATATCGCAACAATTATTCATCAACTTGTCATTTATTCATTTCATAATACAATTACATATCACTATAGCCAGATCTACCGCCTGGTCTATCTATTAGGCTCGAGGATGCAGCTGCGGCGCCAGAGGTTGTTGCGGTCGCGCGCAACGTGTGCATGGGCGCGTCCAGTCTCGTGCGCGAGCCACGTCTGCAGCTCGCCGGACCGCTGGAGCCGGTACTGTACCTGGAAGGCCTGCACCTCGCCCACGACCTTGGCCGTGCGGTCGTGGCGGTCAAAGTTGATGACCATGTGCTGTTCCTTTGCCGGTTCAGAGACCTCTGATGGAGCTCTGCCCGGAGGCAGGACAGACCCGTCGGGGCCTACGACCAACAACCGGTGCGTGCTGTTGCCCTCGGCGATAAACGTCAGGTCGGTCAGGTACACCCCAATGTACGGCACCGTGGGCACCTCCATCTCGCGCACCAGCTGCCGCAGCCCCGCGTAGTTCTTGTCCATGGACACCGTTTGCTTGAGCTCTTGGAACCTGGCCGTGTACTTTGGAGACAGCACCTCCCACGTGCGCCGCAGCCGCAAAATGTTGACGCTTTGCAGCGCCGACATGATGGTCATGAGGCTGTTGAAATTGCGCAAGAGAAGCAGCTTGTCGGCAACTTTGAGCCAGTGTTTGAGCACGTTCTTGCGCGTCTTGACCACGGCCACATTCCCGCTCAAAATCGAGTCCCCGACATAAGCCGCGAGCCGGTTCGCCATGACCGTCATTTCGTTCACGTTGGGCGCGAGCCCGAGGTGCTTGCGTTTGGCAGAGAAATTGAGGTCGAGCAGCTCCTCGGGCTGGATCTGGCAGTAGGCTTGGTTATCCATGAGCGTCAGTTGCTTGGCAAGGTCAAAGGGTAAAATGTCTAGCAGTGTCACGGGGCTGCCCACCACGGAAGCAACAGAGGCCAGCGGGTTGGTGGCTTTGACCATGCGCAGCGAGCTGCTCCACGACTTGGTCTCGTCGTCGTTGCCGCTGCTGCCGTTGCTGGCTACCGGCTGCGTCTCCACGGCTTTGGCCAGCGCGGCGGCAAGGGTCTTGGACACCTGCGTCGCGAGCACGGGTGTCTGCATGTACGCCACCGCCGCCTCCTGCGTGGCCAGTGATCCTTGCAGCGGTGGCCTTAACAGCGGCGTTGGTCTGGGGTCCCGTTGGTACTTTTCCGCCAAGGCGTTGACCGCGGCCAGGTCGTCCCCAGTCAAGTGCGCGTTGGCGAAATTGACAATTTGCGGTAGCACGACAACGTCGGCAGAGTGTTTCCAGTAGCTCTCCATCCACAGTTTGAGCATTTTGTAGACCCGGCGGCGGGCGTCAGCCGAGTCGTCCGCAGTATACGCCCTGATAAAAACCTCCACCAGCTCCAACGGGTCTGTAAACTGCCGGAACGTTAAAAAAAAAGTCGACAAGAAATTCATGTCGACATTTTCGCCTGTTAGTACCTTAACAAGTCCCTCCAACGAGCCGCCACGCACCCGGCCGTTCTCGTCTAAAATCACTTGGTCTTGTAGTGCAAGCCCCGTGCCCTCAGTCTTGGTTATCGGCGTGAAAACCGACAAGTGCGACAGCCGTTTACTCTCGTCGGCCTCGTCCACAACAACAATGCTCGACATTTTCCTGCTTGCGGCAATTACTCCATTAGAAAAGTCTGGGTACTCGCGGCCGGCAGGAAGCTGGAAGTCGCCAGTCTTTTCGATAATGTGGCGGCACCGCACGACGCACTCGCCAGAGGTTTTGGCGCAGTCCATGGCAATACCAATAAGCCGGTCCTTTTCAGAGGTGGCGCTGGGCAGGGGTGGTACGGGTTTATTGATCCCCTTACTATCTTCGGCGTTCTCGCCTAGATCCTCGCCTGTTGGTGCCGACGCAACTACATCGCGGGCGGCAGTGACAAGGGTTCTAATCTGGGCAAACAGCTTGTCCTTGCACACCTCGAGGTCCCTATTCCGAGGCAGCGAGCGAGAGCTGATGGCCTCGACGGCCGAGAGCAGCTCGCGGCACGCCAGCATGGATTTTCTAGTGTTGACGAGGATTTGCATGGACGCCGAGGCGTCGCTATCGAGGTAGGTCATGCGGTGCAGAAAGTTGCCTAAATATGATGTCAATGCTTCGTTGACCTCGTCGAGCCGTTGTCGCACGTATGGTGGCTGGCCGTGGAAGATGACAGACTCGCGGTTGGCGGCAGTGGGTTTAGTCCGCGGGTAGACTTTTTCCTCGGCAATTGGCACGTCGACTTCGGTCAGGGACTCTGCCAAGTCGGTGTTGCTAGAGCTGGCCAGAGTCGTTGCCGGTTCCCACTCAGTCTCAGTTTCTGTCTCACCGGTACTGCTCGTGTCAATCGTCCATATATCCAAGAACACCACGGCACGGGAGACCACTTTGAAGCTCTCATTGACAAGCCGTTCAATGTTGGCGTCGTCGGTCGTGTTTCTGTACTGCTTGGCGAGCGACACGAGAATGGCCAGTTCAGCCAGCAGTATTTTTCTAAACTTTCGTATAGCCTGCGACTTTTTAATAATGCTCATGTCGCGGGTCAGCGCGCCACAGGACTCGAGCAGCGCCCTGACTCCCGCGACAATGCCCGTAATAGAGCTCTGCGAGAAGCTGAACGAATCCGGGGCCGCCAGGGGTTGTGACTTGGGATTGAGCACAAACCCGAGCACTGCTGACAGCAGAGCCGTCATTTTGGCGTCAGTGTAAGGTGTAAAGTAGTTTGTAGGAATCCACCCGCGCACGCCGGACGACAAGATGGTAGCGTCGCCCCACCCCGACGAGTGTATCGTGTGCAGCAGAATGATCTCAGACTCTTGAAAAGAAAGGCATATATTCGCCGGGTCGTTCTCCGGGTCCTGGGCGTTTGACGAGAGCGTCGTCGAGTCGAACGAGTGCAGGGCGCGCAGGAACGGGTAGCTAATGGGCTGGGCGTCGAAGGAGGTGAGCACGCCGTTGAAAGTCGGGAAGTCGGCGTCGTTACTGGCCTGGTCGGAGCTTGGACCGGCGTCTGCAGGGTCGTCTGCCATTGTGTGTGATGGTAGTGAGGGCTGGAAGAGGGCGCGGCCTGCGCATGAGTACCTAGGTCGGGGCAGATGTGGGTCTCCAGGGGGCGTTTCTCGGGTCGAACTGTATTTCAGCAGGGTTCACCGCCGTACTTTGCACTGTTCACGCTGTCTAAATCTTCTAGTGTCTCTAATCCTCGGTCTGAGCTGAGTTGGCGATGGCCTTGGATGGTGGAGCAGAGCCCTGGATCAGGGGTAAACACTGGCGCTGACTCAGCGGGACGAAATATCACGACGGAGCGCTCCTTTTCCTGCGACGACGACGATTCCAGAGCAGAAGAATAGAGACAAGCATATTAGACCAGAGACCATGGCCAAGAAGAAGAGCAAGCAGAACAAGAGCAGGGCAGCGCCCGTCGAGAGCGTCGAGAGCGCGGAGAACGTGGACAGCCCGCAGGAAGGTAGGTACGCACACGGTCCGAGGAGCCAGTCTAACAGCAGCAGTTGAAGTTAGTCAAGAGCCCAGTCAGGAAGTCAGTCAAGAGACCAGTCAAGATGCCAATGCCGCTGGTGAAGAAGCAGAGGACGTTGTTGGCGAAAAGCTAAGCGAGAAGCTAAGCGAGACGAGCATTGCACCTGACACCGAAACCAGCAACGAGATCCAGGCAGACGCCCCAGTTGAGCAGGAGGAAGAGAATGAACAGGTTGAAGAGGCCGAGCAGGTTGAAATTGAAGCAAAGCCCGTTGAAGAGGTGGAGTCTGCAGCTAACGTTGAGC
Organism: Geotrichum cucujoidarum; assembly: GCA_030566025.1. Lineage (NCBI taxonomy): Eukaryota > Fungi > Ascomycota > Dipodascomycetes > Dipodascales > Dipodascaceae > Geotrichum > Geotrichum cucujoidarum. The sequence continues at coordinate 27,856 of JAJMHN010000108.1, forward strand.
CTGAGACGGTGGCAGAGACCAAGGAAGAGCCTCTTGAAGAGCCTGTTGAGGAGTCAATTCAAGAGCCGACTCAAGAGCCCGTCGAAGAGACCATTCAAGAGCCTGTTGAAGAACCTGCTGAGACTATTGAAGAACCCATTGAGACAGCTGATCCAGCTGCAGACACTGCTGTGACCTCCCTGCCCATTGCTCCCTCGCAGCCCTCCGGCGACTCCATCATCTCCTCGACACCCTCCACCCCCGCCAAATCCAAGCCCACCTACCAACCGCGCCGCAAGTCGTCCTATTTCATGTCCCCTGCTGCCGCTTCCACCACCACATCCACACCGCCGGCCTCGGTGACCCCCAAGAAGCAGCCGCGCGCGTCCATGCCCACCCACTTTGCCGGCTCGCCCGTGCGGTCCCCCGCTGCCAAGTCGTCGCACCGCGTGTCCATGCCGCTCAGCCCGCGCCGCGACGACCGGTACAAGGGCCCCGGGTTCATGCGGCCCACGTACGCGTCGCTCCTCAAAAAGGTCGACAAGCCTGACGACGAACTCTAAATACAACAAAAAAAGCATTTAAATATAATTAATATATGAGACTAACAGAAAGAGTGAATACATTAAACGAGCTGGCGCTCGAGGGCTTGCTGGCGGAGAATGGCCTCGCGGATTTCGGGCGCGGCGGAGGCAAACACCTCGGCGGGGACATCCTTGAGCCCTGTAGCCTTGGCGCGGCGAACAGGAAAGTCCATGACGGTGTCGACAACGATGCGCGGGTTGCTGCCGTCCTCGTGCTTGACGGATTTCGACAAGTGCACGAGCTGTGCGGTCTGCGGTTGTGTGTTGGCGGGGAAGAAGCGCACGCCCGTGTGGGGTTCGTACACGCCCTGCGGCGTCCACGCCAGTTTGCGGCGCTCCATAATCTCGTGGTTGTACGTACTGGCGGCGTTGGCGTGCTCGAGCATCCAGTTCTCATCAGTAACAACAATCTTCTTGCGTTTGGTGTACGACTCCTTGTACACCTCGCGCGAAGACGGCTGCGGCTGCGTGTACTGGTGGTACACTGCAGAGGCTCCGTGCCACGCCACGTACTGGTTCTTGTTGTAAGGCACACCGGGCGGCGGCAGTCGATCCTCGGGGTCGGCAACTTGGCCAGGCACAAACCCTTGCTCAATGGCCTCTTGCTCGTAGTAGTCGTCGGTGATTTTCTTGCCGCCCACAATGATGCGCGCGCCAAACTCGCGAAACACAGACCGTGCGGTCACAATACCAATGGCACGGCCCTTGTAAGAGTGCGGAATGATTTCGCGCTCAATCAGGTCGTACTTTTCGTCCTCGTTGACAATGATCTTGTAAAGCCGCTTGTGCTTTTGAAACAGCAGGTACGAGTCACGGAAACCCATGCAACGTGCGGGTTCAGTCGACAGCATGTACAATCGCGTGCCACGGCCTGTCACGGTAAACGTTCTTACTCTGTACTCGCGATCGCCCAAGAGCTCTCCGTCGGCAGTGACTTTCTTTTCTCCCTCGGGATCTTCAGGGAGTACAATTTCGTCGTTTTCAACCTTTTGCGGCAGCCCCGCGTGGTCAAGTGGTCCAGTGCTGCCTGCAGACGTACCACCACCACGGCCACGGCCTCTTGTTGGCAGTCTGCCGCGACGGCCGCGCCTAGCAGGGGTGCCAGCTGTCGGTGTATCTGCACCAGCTTCACCGGCGTCTTCGTTATCACTGGGCTCTTCGGTCGACCTGCGCGACACAGTGCCACTCCGTCGGCCTCGCTGTGGTTTTGCCGACAACTCGCGCGCAAGCGTCGCCTTGTTTTTGCTTCCTGGCGGCCTACCGCGGCGGCCTCGGCTCGGCGTCAGTGCAATGTCCTCGTCTTCCTCGTCGTCCTCGTCCACGTCGTCTTCGTCAACCTCCTCGTCATCCACGTCGTCATCCTGCGCGTCGGCAGGCGGTTCAGCATCTTCCTGGTCGGCGCTCGCCTGGCGCTTGACGCGTGGCTGGTCGACCTCGTCCTCCTCCTCGACGGGGTCTTCAACAGGCGCCGTTGCTTCGGGCCCGGTCTCAATCTCCTCGTCCTTGATGTCGTCGGACGTCAGCGACTTGGACAGCCGCGACGATGTTCTTCTGCGCTTGGCCATGGCTCGTGTCTCGGTGCAAAAGTCGCGTTTCTGCGTGGTTTTTGGCGGTTCCGAGCAGAAAAACACGAAACCGGGAAAAAGTCCCTGGCCCTGTTACGTAATGCTTACGTCAATACACCGAAAAAATATTTCCCAACCTGGTTTAAAATTTCAGGCCCGGGCACCGACGCAGATGCTCCACCCCAAGCTCGTGGCCCGACCCGGTGTGTTTTCAGTGTTCCGACAGGCAGCAGCAAAGTACGTGACTATGGCATCGAACGTGAGACCTGCAGAGGACGTGGCTGACGTACCCGCCAAGAAGATCAAGCTCGACGAGCAGCCCGAGCAGCAGCAGCAGCAGCCGGAGCCCCAACAGCAGCCCGCCGTCAAGGCCAACCAGGCGTACTCGGCTCACGGCGCCGGAATCTCAGAGCCCGACGTCGGCATCACCCAGTACATTTCGCCCGACCTGCCCGGGTTCCTGGGAATCCTCAAGCAGCGGTACACTGACTTTTTGGTCAACGAGATTGACTTGGAAGGCGCCGTCGTGCATTTGACCGACAATGGACAGACCCCCAAGCCCAAGGAAGAGCCCAAGGCTGAGATTAAGGAAGAGGCCAAAGAAGAGCCCAAGCCCGAGGTCAAGGAAAAGAAACCCTTTGAGTTGAGTTCTGAGAACCGCGAGAAGCTCGCGGCCAAGCTCGGCAGCGAGACCGTGGACAAGATGGTGGAGCTGCTGACGACCGGCAGCAAGCTTGAGACGGCTGAGAGCGTTGATGCTAAAGAAGATCGCACGGCCATCCACCAGCTCGTGCGCGAGGCGTTTGAGTCCAAGCTCGACACCAAGACCACGCCCGAGAACACGTTCATTATTACGCTCAACAACCAAAAGAACGGCAACAACAACCGCCGCAATCGCATGGACAAGGCGTTATCTGCCGCTGCGGGCACCCGCAAGGCGTTTTTGCATTTCACAGTGTACAAGGAGAACAAGGAGACTATGCAGATGGCGCACATGCTGAGCAAGTTTTTGCGCGTGCCGCCCAAGACTATTCAGTACGCGGGCACCAAGGACCGCCGTGGTGTCACTGTGCAGCGCGCCAGTATCAGCAAGGTCGACGTTGGCCGCCTTGTGGGCATGAACAAGGTTCTGCGCGGCATTACGCTCGGCGGGTTCAAGTACGAGGACTCTCCACTCAAGCTCGGCGCTCTCAAGGGCAACGAGTTTCTCATTACGATCCGTGAAGTAAACGAGACTAACCGCGAGGTCATTGACCGATCGCTGACGTCGCTGCGCGAGAAGGGTTTCATCAACTACTACGGCATGCAGCGGTTCGGCACATTTTCCGTGTCGACGCATCAGGTTGGCGCGCATGTGCTCAAGAGCGACTGGCAGACGGCCGCTGAGCTTATTTTGAGCCCGCAGGAGCTTGCTGTCGCTGACTCTGTCGAGGCGCGCAAGATCTGGGCCGAGACACGCGATGCGGCCAAGGCGCTGGCGGCCATGCCGCGCAAGTGCGTCGCGGAGCACACGCTGCTGACGGTGCTCGCCAAGCAGCCCAACAACTACATTAATGCGCTAATGCAGGTCCCGCGCAACCTCCGCATCATGTACGGGCACGCTTACCAGAGCTACGTGTGGAACACGGTGGCCAGTGAGCGCGTCAAGCGGTTCGGCCTGGCCCCCATTCTCGGTGACCTTGTGTTGGCCGACGTTGAGGCTCCCGCCGAAACCATTGCCGAGGACGGTTTGGAAGAGGACGTCAAGCAGGAAGAGTTTATCCGCGCACGGCCCATCACCGCAGACGAGATCGCGTCTGGGTCCAAGACCATTTTCGACGTGGTGCTGCCGACGCCCGGGTTCGACATTCTGTACCCGGCTAATGAGCTCAAGCAGGTGTACGTGGACGTCATGGCCAAGGACGGTTTGGACCCGGACAACATGCGGCGGTCGGTGCGCGAGTTCTCGCTCGCGGGGTCGTACCGCCACATCGTGTCCAAGCCGGGTGCCGTCGAGTGGTGGGTGCGCCAGTACGACCAGCCAGACGAGCAGATGGTGCGCACGGACCTGGAGCTGCTGACCGAGGGGCTGGGTGAAGAATCGCGGGTTGTGACCGAGGGCCAGGGCTCGCGCACAGCCGTTGTACTCAAGCTGCAGCTCGGCACGTCGCAGTACGCGACCATGGCGCTGCGCGAGGTCATGAAGATGGACACGAAGCGCCGCGGCGACGGGTTCGACGTTGTCATCAACCAGGCTTAGAGAGGCCCGAGAGTTCCGGAGACTGAATTTCTGCGCAACTTTAATATAGACTAGAAACCTTGTAATTATATTTCTTCTTCCTAACAAACACTTTTCACCATGACCAAACACTACCGTTCTCCGCGAGTCATTTTTGTGCGCCACGGGTGGGTATTATAAATCAGTGAATCTAGCATTCTTGTCTAACAGTTTAGCGAAACCGAGTGGTCGCTGTCCGGACAGCACACGTCGACGACGGACCTGCCGCTGACGGCGAACGGCGAGGCGCGCATGCGCATGGTGGGCAAGAGTCTGATTGGGCGCGACCGCCTCGTGGACCTGGCCGAGGTCAACAAGGTTTACGTGAGTCCACGACAGCGCGCGCAGACGACGCTGCAGCTGCTGCTCGAGCACCAGGACCCGGCGTTCCGGGACAAGCTCGACATCAAGACGACAGAGCTCATTCGTGAGTGGGATTACGGTGATTACGAGGGTAAAAAGACGGTTGATATCCGCAAAGAGCGCCAGGAGCAAGGACTCGACAAGGACCACCCGTGGAGTATCTGGACCGACGGGTGCGTGGGCGGTGAGGCACCCTGCGATGTGCAAGCCCGGTGCGACGAGATCATTTCCGAGATCCGGGCGGCGCACCGCGCAGCCATGGAAAAAAAGGAGCCTTGTGATACAATCATCGTTGCGCACGGGCACATTCTACGGTGCTTTACGTTGAGGTGGCTAGGCCGCGACGTGGCCGACCCAATCCCTCTGATCCTCGAGGCCGGCGGTACGGGCGTGCTGAGCTACGAGCACAACAGCTGCGACGAGCCGGCGCTGTCGCTCGGCGGCGCGTTTGTCGTGTCGGACAATTAAAAGTAAAGAGCTATGCAAAATCAATAAACGTCTATGAATAAATAATACAGTTAAATATGCTACAACCGGCCAGCGGGGTCTGGGTCCTGGATGGTCCGCTGCGACTCTGGCCGGCTCAGGCTGTGGTAGTTGGTTTGGTTGCCGTCGAGCAGTGCCGATGTCTCGAGAGTGTCTGTCAGCGTCGACGACTCGTCGTCATTGTCAGCTTCAAAGCTGAGGTCTTCTGGTTTGTGCTGGTGGAAGGTTTGGTCAATCTCGGCAATCTCGCCAGTGCGCAGGTCGCTCAAGCCTAGCCGCCACGAGAGGCACGCAACGCCACCAAGAATAAGCAGCGTGCCCGCCGCAATCATGAAATAGCTCGTCACGCTAAGCTCGGCGGTCTGCTCAAAGTAAATGAGCCCGTTGACAATGGTCACAATGTTGTAGACGCAAAAGTTGAGCGGGTAAATGACGCTTGTTGAGCACAGGTGCAGCGCGTTATTGAGAAAGTAGAGCTGCGACACGGCAAAGAAGAGAAAGCTGCACACAATGAGCCACGTTTGGTACTCGCGAAAGTCGCGAAAGTGGTCGCTGAGCCCGCGCACCATCATCTCGACGGCCGACTTGGCCATGAGTAGCGAGTGCGCACTGAGAATGCCGCACACGACGCCGTAGAGCATGCCTCGCAGCAGCGGCCACCGCTCGGGGTGTAGCGGGCACGGCGTCCATTTCTTGGACACGCGCAACAGGACGAGCACGGCTACTACAACGATTCCCGTAGCGGCCATCCATATCAAGAACCCACGGCCGTGCAGCAGCACGAGCAGCTCGGCAAGGTTGTGGTGCGGTTCGGGGACGACACCCCAGTAAGCAATAAGCAACGCGCCGCTGGCAACAAGAACGGTCCCTACTAGTGCGATTGTCGTGAACGGCTCGGCGAGCATGATGCTAGAACAGACGCTGTTAAAGACCAGCCCGACCGCCTGCAGCGGGGCCAGAATCACCAGCGGCAGCGTCGTGATCTGGACGGTGCTGCCCACGACGTTCGACAGCAGAAAGAGCAGCAGGCCGACCCGCCACAGCAGGCTCTTCCACGCAGGCACGTCGGGCTCGCGCAGGTGCGACTTGCGCTGCAGCGCCAGGCCCACGGACTGCGTGGCCAGCGACAGCACGCCGACGGTGCAGCCCAGCACCAGGGGCGATTCAGAGGAGGACATGATGAGTTTGGCGGTCTAAAGTTCCAAGGTTTCGTGGAACTTGGTCGTGGCGATGTTGGAGCTGGGAAGGTTCGAACTGGCCAAATCAAAACAAAACTTGGGACCCGGGGCATGAAGACCGCAATTTCCCACCACCACCACCAACACCCGGAACCATGACCTTGATCAAGACACGAGCGCTGAGCGCGGGTTGGAACGCGGCCGGGCAGCTGCGCCGGTTCTCGGGCGCGCGCGTGGCGGCGTCTCGGGGCCTGCCGTTCGACCTGGCCGCCGACCAGCCGGTCTTGGAGAGCTACCGGGCGCGCCCGGCGTTTGCGCAGAACCTCGTTGGCTTAAACAGCGCTGGAAAGGCTGAAGGTGAAGACCCGATGAATGCGACGTCGACGCTGCCGTACGCGGTCACGATTCCGCCCAAGGACCCGGCGGTGTCGACGTTCAAGCGAGTCACGGCCATTGGCAAGGAGTACGTGAAGCTGTACAAGACGGGCATCCAGAACGTTTGGAAGAACAACAAGCGGGCCAAGACGCTGCTGCAGACGTTACAGGCCAAGGGTATCGACGAGCTCGTCACCAGCGTGCTCGAGAAGGAGTCCATCACCCGGATTGTGCGCAAGATCCACGAGAAGCCAGACGAGGCGCCCAAGACCGTCGAGATCCAGGTCCCTGCCGCGGGAAACCTGACGCGTGCGCAGTACCAGTTGCTACTAAGAACCCCTGGCGACTTTCTCAAGTTGCCGCTGTTTACTCTCGTGTTTGCCGTGTTCTTTGAGACGACGCCGCTGCTCGTGCTGCTGGTACCTCACATTGTGCCGTCGACGTGCCTGCTTCCTCGCCAGCAGCGCAGCGACTTGGCGCGCAACAACAAGAACATTGCAGCGTTAAAGGAGTTGTACACTGCACCTGAGAACGGAGACGCCGGGCTCACGAAACAGCTCTCGCGCAGCGTGCACAACCTGACTGCTACCGAGCTCACGGCCGTCGTCAAGGCCACCAACCTCTACTCTACCCTCGTCCCGCTCAGCCTGGTCCCCCGGTCGGCCATGGAGGCCAAGCTCAAGACACACATTGCCCGCGTCAAGTGCGACGACACGCTCATTTCGTGGCACGGCGGCGTGTGGGCGCTGGACGCCCCTGAGCTTGTGCGCGCCTGCCACGCGCGCGCCATCCCCACCGCCGGGCTCACCGACACGCAGCTGCGCCTGGCCCTCCTCGACTGGGTCGCCAACTTTGCCGAGGGCGCCTACGACGCGGGGTTCTTTGTCTTCCCGCTCGACACGCCCGCCGAGAGCGTCTACGAAAGGGTCCAGCAAGTGGCCCAGGACCTGTGAAAAAAAAAAAAAAAAAAAAAGCGTTCTCTTGTACATACACAAAATAGACTGTATATAACTTTTAGTACTAGACTTGTTAGTATCACACACTTTTGAAAAGAACTGTTACTTACTCTGATTTCGTACGAGCCGGCCTTGACCTGGTACCGGATCCACTTGACGGTGGAGTAGTTGGCGTGCTCAAAGATCTTGAGGTAGCGCACGACAATGCCCGAGCTCGTAAACATGGACAGCTTGAAGTTCATGGTGATGGGCGGGCGCGCCCAGGGCTTGTTGTTGACGGTCGAGCTCAGCAGCGCCGTCGCGTGCAGGTTGTAGTCGTTGCCGCCGGGGAACCGCGCAATCTTCCACACGATCTCGTTGTCGCTTGGGTTGTACTTGGCCTTGCCCTGCGAGGTGCGCAGCTCCGTCTCGCTCGTGTTGAGCGGCGTCGGGATGTGCAGCACCACGTCTGTCGCGTAGAGCTTATTGCCAAACAGCGCATTGACCGAGATGGAGTAGTCGACCTTGAGCTTGCCAACTTCTGTGACATTGGTAATGACGCGGAACGGCATGTTGACGTTCTCCACGGCGCGGTACCGCATGAGCTCAAAGGACCCGTCGGGCGGAATAAAGCTAATGATGCGCTCGGCGTCGAACTGGCCTAACCGCACGCACTGGTGGAACTGGCAGTCCTGCAAGGAAACTGCACCAGAAGCCACGGGACCGTCTTCGTCATTATCGTAGCTGCCACTGCCCTCATCATTGTCGTGTGCGCCCTTGAGCAGCAGCGAGTCGTTAAGCCCAAACTTGCACTCAGGCATGCCGGAGAGGTGCGCCTTCATCTGGATATGCCCAACCACGTCAGCACGCAGCACCGCGCCCGACGCGCTCAGCAGTAGATTAATGTCCTCGTTGACGTCCACAAACATTTCGTTCTTTCTGTACTTGATGTCGGGCCGCCGCCACGATATGGCGCCCGTGGCCTGCATTGTGATTTTCGACGGTTTTTGCTGCCCTTGTTAGCTCTCAACTGCACCACCTCCACACCACCACTTACCTTTGTGACCTCGCGGCGCACGCTCTCGGTCGTAATGTACTGCTTGAGCGTGTCGAGCTCGGTGTTTTGCGGGAAGCCAAAGTCGAGGACCTCGTCGAGCAGCTCGTAGATGAGCGCAAAGTTGTTCTTGACGGCCTCCTCGTCAAACTTGCCAAAGTAGCCCGTCCCGAGCGCCACGAGCTTGTGCAGGAACTCAAACACGAGCCCGGCGTCCACGTTCGACCGCGTGACGGCGACCACGTAGAGGTTGGCGTGGCGGACGTGCAGGAACGACGTCGACCCCAGCGTCAGCACCGGAGACTTGACCTCGAGGTTCGAAATGACCTGGATCCGGAACACGTCCGCAATCGTCCGCCGCAGCCCGTCGCGGTACAGCCGCGAAATGAGCACCTCGCCCTTCTGGTTGTACAGGATAATGGCCGAGATCATGGTGTATTAGAATGGTTGTGAAGTTATATTACGCTACGAGAGACGTGGCTCTTATATTGGGACCAAAACACCTACGCCGGAACTCTACATCGCCGCGAGACACTGGCACCCGCACCCGCTGGCGCACTCCTCGGCGCGGCACTCGGTCCACCACTCGGTCGCGCAGGCCGCGTGCAAAATGTGCTCGCAGTGCAGGCAGAAGAAGAACCGCTGCTTGACCGTCAGCCCGCAGTACTGGCACGCCTTGTGGTACGTGCTGCGCTTGGGCCCCGTGTTGATGGTCTCCGGGTCGTACTGCTGCGAGTGCACGTGAAACTGCACGTTCGCGCTGTGCAGGCTCTCAAACTCACTGGCCCGGTGGCCATTAGCTCCGCCTGCTACGCGCAGCTGCCGCGGGTTCACCACATCGCCGGTGCCGCCGAAACCTTCCACTGGCGGCCGGTAGTTGAACTTGAGCACCTCCAAGGACTCAATCTCGAGGCCCCACGAGAATAGCACGCCTGCGTACTGCATCCGGTACAGTTTGTATTTTTCCTCCTTGGCCGGGTCCAGCAGCGACGCTGGCGGCAGCGACTCGCCGTGGTCAATGAGCTGCTCGTTGACAATCGTAATGCTCAGCTTGGGCTGCACCGTTTTAGTCGTGTCGTAGTCTGTAAACGACGCCGCTTCTGGTTCTTCGTCGACTTGGTACAGCGCGTTTACGCTGTTGCGACTGGCAATGCGGGTTGCTGGGTTCGTGTTGAACATCATGTTGAGGTGCATGTCCTCGCTGCTTCCGCCTCGTGGCACTGCAGGATTGCTCCCCAGCGAGTTGTTGGAGTGCTGCTGCGGCGAGTTCGACACACTGGCCATGGGGCTGTTGCCGTTTGTAGTGTTCCAGTAACTTGCCGACAGCGGGCCCAGACCACCGACCATGGACGTGTGGCTGTTATCGCGCTTGTGCGGGGGCATTTGTGTGCTCGTGTTGGTTCGTGAAAAGATTCCAGCCACGGCGCGTCGTGCGCTCAGAAACTTTTCTGGTGACGTTGACACCACCGACGAGTTTTTCGACGATATTGGGGACGCCTCAGTGGTGGGCACGACTGTAAGTGGTTTGGTGTACGATGGAGGTGGAATTGTGCCGCTGGCCACGGCCACGGCCAACGCCTCCATATCGTGCTTGTTGGAAAAGCTGCCCGATGACGATAGCGTCAAGTCCCACGGATTGAACTTGCCGCTGAAAAACGGTGTAGCCAGCGCCGACGGTGGGGCCTTTGAAAAGTCGCCAAACGGCGAGCTCAAGCTCTTTAGGTCCATGACGGGCAGCTGAATGCTGAGAGAGTTGGGCGCGTTGTTGACCGAGGCAAAGATGCACGACATGTTGGCCAGCATTTGCGGGTTCTGCTGCTTTTCAAAGTAGTCAAACAGCTGCTCGACAAGCCACCGCCGGCCAAACGGGTGGTTGCCCCACTGGAACACGCCCTTGGCCAGCATGCTACCAATTCCCGTCTCCTCCTGAAACGTCTGCGGCAGGCCCGGCAGCGGCACCTGTGTTGTGAGAATCATTTCAATGAGCCGCCAGCAGTCGGCTACCTCTGTGCACCCGTGCTTGTCGGCCACTTGCGAGTTGTGCCGGCACAGCTCTTTGGGGTATAACCCCAGGATCTCATACTCGGCGGCCAGCTCGCGGCGCGCGGGGATCAGGTGCCGAAAGTCTAGAATGCGCACAACGTTTTTAGGGTGTGCATCCCCGGACTGGTGCGTGCCCTGAGACCGGTTCGTGGCGGACAGGGGCCCGTGGCCAATGTGCCGTGGCTTCATTCGCAGCTGGCCCGGCGCCATCCATACCGACAGTCCATTGTTCTCCATCGTCTCATCGGACCCACTGTAAAAGTAGCTATCGTCGTCCGAGTCGTTATTGTCATTGAGGACTTGCGACGCCGGAGTCAGCTTGAGCCGCATCCCCGTCAGCGTCCGGTCGCTAAAGAGAATGTTGGAGTTTGGTTTGGGTTTTTCCTTCTTGGTGAAAAAACAGACGAGGAACCCGCCCTTGGACCAGTACGCGCCACAGCCCTTGGGCATGGGCGTCGAGTCGCGTGCGGATGGTGCCGACAGTTGCGTGGTGTCTGCGATTTCCTCTGCGTCGCTTGACGACGACGAGTATGCAATGTCATTGTCAAAATTGATTTCCTCTTCGCTGGTATTGGACAGGTCCAGTTCGCTGTCGCTCTTGTTTTCGTTCAAGTAGTCGCGTATTGATACATGCTCGCCAAGCAGTAAACGTAGACACGGTTCCAAACAGTAGATACCATGGCTTGCCAGCCGTTCTGCAAATACAGACAGTTCTAGTTGGATTTCCTGAATGTTTTCTGATGTAAGTTTGTAGTTTTCTTCGATTGTAAATGTCGGGGCGTGGAACGGGTAGTCAAAGGGGAATTTGATATCCACGCGTAGAAAGATAATGTCGTTTTCAAACCCGCGTGGCGAGCCGTTGAGCGATATCCGCACCTCCTTCTTGGGCATGGCAATGCGTTCAAAGTTGATGCGCGGGAACCGGTGGCCAACAAGACTGACTTCTTCCGCAAGGTTGGCGGGCGTGTCAATTGACGGTTGCACAACAGCTGCCCCCGACTGGTCAAACGGAGTTGTGAATGCGCTTTGGCCAATTCTTACACCAGAAATCCATTGCAAGTGCGGGTTCAAGTTGGACTTTTCCGGTGCATCGGAGCTAGTTCTGTTTCCAGCTCTTGTCATAAACGCCGCGCCCGGTTTCGACCGCGATATGGCGCTAGGATAATGCATGGGATTGCGCAGAGTGCCTGGCGACGACCCGTAGGATCCCCTTAGTGGTTTCATTTGTAGCTTTGCAGCCTTGTCCTCTGATGGTTCGCTGTGATAAGACACGTAGGCAGCGCCTTTGCGCGTCAAAGGCATGAGCAATGGCTGGCCCTTTTTGTAATTGATTCTTTCCAGCGTCTCCTCTGCTAGCGGCCACAACCTCACGTCCTTGTCCTTGGCCCAGGTCACCAGCTGAAAGTCTCTGTCCTCCAACCCATTGGGGCATGACCCCTTTGACCGCCAAACAAACTCGCGCACAGGCTCGGTGTGTGCAGAAAAGTCGTACTTGCTTTCGAGTTGTATCGTTCCCGTCTTGTCCTTGATGTCTACCAGCGACAGCGTGTTGCGGCCACCTCTGCTGGGCATGATGACGGCACCGGTGCCAAATGGCGTGAACCGTGCCCTGCCAACTGGAAAATCCGTCTCTATAGAAAACACTGGGTTATCGATATCCTTTGCAAAGTCCCATAGCTTGACTGTGCCGTCGTTAGAACAACTCATGATTTTGTTGGCCTCTGTCCTGCTAAAATCAATGCCGTTGACCTTGAGCGAGTGAGCCTTTATCACAGCCACGGGTATCGAGTTCTTGCGCACATCCCATATAAACACTCGCGAGTCGTGCGCAGAGGCAATAACGTGCTGGTCGTGTCGGTTCCATTTGACCTGGTTCGCCCCGGAAAAGAACTCGGCAAACGACTGATACGGCTTCTTCGGGTCGCGCATGTCCCAGCAGTGGATGTACGAGTCGATGGAGGAGGTCGCGAGGATCTCAGGATGCTGGCTGTGGAAGTTGATGTCGGTGATTGCCCGCGTGTGGCCGTGGATAACGTGTTCAATGGCCGAGCTCGACGGCAGCGCCAGGTTCCACAGCATGGCCTTTTGGTTCGACGTCGAGATGACCCACGACGGCCGCGACGCGTGTGGCGACCACTGCACGTCGGCGACCTCCCACGAGGTCAAATGGTGCAGCCACCGCGGCGGGTTGAACGGGTTGTCCAGGTCGACGACAAACAAGCCCAGCCGTCTACTACCGTTAGTTCACGCAAGATATCTCCACAAAGGACAATGGCTACTTACGAGGCCAGCACGAGGTCTCTGCCAGACGGGCTCATCGAGATCGCGCCGACGGACTCGTCGACCTTGATCGACAGCGACGTGCGGAACGTGGGCTCGTGGCCGGCTCCGGCGCTGAAATTCATGGTGGGCGGGTTGAGGAGGCAGCGTTTGGGAGTAGCGCAGACGGTGAAGTAGCCGCGGAGGTTTTGACTAAAGCCACCACAACGCGTTCCCGTGACGGTTTAAGCTGTATGAAATGGATTTATTCCGTTTCAACGGGTCTACAAGGTCTACAAAAGCACTGACTCTTTTATTGCGCCTGATTTGGTCGCGTCTACGTGGAGTTGGCTGCGATCAAGGCTGGATCACCGTAGCGGGCTCTTTCTTGAGCGACTATGGTGCACATGACTTACAAAACTATTCAACTTTATTTTGAACCTCTAAACTCTCTTAAACCGCCGTGAAACCCTGCCAGAAGTGCTGCTCGTTTGGCTGCTCCGGCCGCGATGTAGCTCATACCCTAGCCCTGACATATAATTTCAGGTCCCGCAGCCTCCATCCAAACCCTTCAACGCGCACGACACGACGGACCGTACAGCGAAGCACAGACAGCAATGGTGCAAACGGACGAGCAAGAAGACCTGGACTGGCAGCGCGTAATGGCCTCCGGGTTCAGCGCGGGCGGCATCGACTCGGCCGTGCCGACGCTGGGCAAGGACGTGATCAAGCACGCGGCAGACGCGATCGACTACGGCGAGGAAGACGAGCTAGCCGACGACGAGGACCTGCCCGAGGAGGAGCCTGCCAGTGGGAACAATAACATTGGTGACAACGACGACGAGCTTGCGTCGTTCATGGCAGAGGGCCAGCCCACTTACGATTCGACGCCATCCAACCACTTTCGCCCCCAGCAAAACATGGACAGCTTCGACATGGGTTTTGGCGGCCTCGAATCCAGTTTAGAAGACCGTGTGGGCAGTGACTACGCTGCCGGACTTATGGACTTTGACAACGACTGGAGCACAAACGGCAGCTACGATTTCAACTCCTCCATGAAGCCTTCGTACGACATGAGCGGCAACACGACGCTGCAGGGCTCTAACTTGAGCCATGTGCAAAACGCCGACGCTGATATCGACATGGACGACGACTTGCGCACACTACCGTCATCTGACGACGAAGCGTCCAACCAAAAGAATGCGGCAGCTGCTGACGAAAAGGCTGACGGTGATGCGATTCCCGACGACCAGCTGCTCAAAATGTACTACCCCGACTTTGTGCCCGGTGGCATTCTCAAAATCAATACAATTTTTGCCCCCAGAAACGCCCATCTTGTCCTGCCGAAGCCAAAGGTATCGCGGCCGCTGGTGCCTACCAAGATCCACTTGGAAGTGGAGCCTGACCAAAAAGCCCAGTTCAAGCTGAAGACCTGGAAGGAGCGCATTGACCCACGCGCGTCTAAAGTAGTCAAGGTACATCCAGCAACGTCGACTGCCGTGTCTAATTTGACTTTTGACCTGTTGAACGACGATGCCGTCAACGAGCTCAAGGTTAGGAACGACAAAAAGGAGCAAGACCTTCTCATCGCCACTGCCGACTGGGATGGCCATCTCTGGGACGCTGATAGCGACACCGACATGAAGACGCCACCTGCACTAAACTCCAGCGATAGCGACGACAGCGACGACGAGCGACCCAAGACGCACTCCCCACCAGTCAAGACACTACCGCCACCGTCGAAAAAGGTCAAGTTGTCTCATCCTGAAATATACGATTCGGAAGAAGAGGAAGCTTTCTTTGAAGGCAACCTCAGCGCCGTCAAGAAAAAGGTGTCATTAGACATGAACGACAACAGGCTCCTGTTTACGACAACGTCCAACGCACAAAATAACAGCCTCACCACTCAACGGAGCATTGCTCAGATCCCCACTACAGAAAAAATGCTACAATTGCGATACAACATCTCCAATGACCGTGCGTACGACCTGCTGAAGGAAAACTACCAGTCCAAGGTCCGTTCTATGGTTGGCAACCTGAACATTGACCACTCCATGGTCGCACTGCGGCTGCAGTCACCACACTACAAGGTCAAGCTCTCCAAGGCCCAGATGCGAAGCTACCACCGCCCCACGTTCGTGGTCAAACCCAACACCACAATCCACTTTTCAAAAATCAAGCAGCGTAAGCGGAAACGCGACAAGGGCAAGCGCATCCAAGAGCTGCTCAACAAGACCACCGACCTCACCCTTGGCGACTCTGCGCCATTCTTTTTACTGGAGTACTCTGAAGAGTTCCCGCTCATGCTCTCCAATTTCGGAATGGGAAGCAAAATCATCAACTACTACCGCAAGTCCAGCAACGAAGACCAGTCACGGCCAAAACTGTCTACCGGTGAAACCAATGTGCTCAGTTTACAAGACCGAAGTGCGTTTTGGAACTTTGGTTTTGTCGAGCCCGGCAAGATTGTCCCCACTCTTTACAACAAAATGATTAGAGCTCCGGTGTTTAAACACGAGCCAGCGTCCACTGATTTCTTGCTCATCCGTTCTACCGGCGGTTTCCAGGGTCAGCGGTACACGCTGCGCAGCATCCCTCACCTGTTCACAGTGGGTCAGACCTTCCCCGTGTGTCCCATTCCCGGTCCACACTCCCGTAAAGTCACCACGGCAAGCAAGAACCGTCTCAAGATGGTTGTTTTCAGAGTCCTCAACAAGTCCGAGCACCACCGTATCTCGGTGCGTGATATTTCCGCACATTTCCCGGGACAAAACGAAATGCAAAACCGTCAGCGATTAAAGGAGTTTATGGAGTTTCAGCGAACCGGTGAAGATCAAGGCTTCTGGAAAATCAAGTCTCAAGAGACGCTGCCCAATGAAGAGCAAATCAGGTCCATGATTAGTCCAGAAGACATTTCGCTCTTGGAAGCCATGCAAGTGGGACAGCAGCACCTTGAAGACGCTGGTTACAGCAAGACTGTCGACGACCAGGACGAGGAAGGTGACAGCATTGAGGAACAGCTGGCTCCATGGAATATCACCCGCAATTTCATCAACGCCACGCAAGGAAAGGCCATGCTTCAACTTCACGGAGAAGGTGACCCCTCTGGTAGCGGCCATGCATTTAGTTTCTTGCGAACCTCCATGAAGGGAGGTTTCAAAGCCGCTGGTGAGTCCCTCAACGAAAAGCTCGACAAGTCCAAGTTTGGCGGCCACAGCTACAATGTGGCCATGCAGCAAAAGGCCTACGACGACGAGATTAGTCGTATCTGGTACACACAGGCCAAGACGCTCAGCAACACAAACATTGAAGACTTGGGCTGGGACGAGGAGGAGCACAAGCGCGAGACCCAGGAACAGGCCAACTCGTACGAGACGACTTCAGCCGCACGCACGCCAGCACCCGCCGACGACGATGACGGCGCGTCCTTGTTTTCGCAAAACAGCTCGCGCGACCAGAGCCACAACAAGATTCTCAAAATCACACGGTTTGTGCGTGACGAGAACGGCACTGTGCAGCGCAAGGTCGAGACCATCACCGAGCCCAACCTCATTCGCGCATACGTCAAGCGTCGGCAAGAGATTGAGGACTCGCTCATCGGTATTGACCAGCTGGCGCCGTCTAACGACGAGGAAAAGAACAAGCGGTATCGCAAGCGTCTGGAGGCCTCTCTGGCCAAACTGCAGCGCAACCAGGAGCGCCGCATGGACCGCAAGGCCCGCAAGGACGGTGTCAAGATCCTCAAGACGCCGACGCCCGCCGAAGCCGGTGACAAGAAGTCCAACAAGGGTGTTGGCAAGGGTAAGTCGACGACACGTAAGTGCGCGACCTGCGGCGCTATTGGCCATATCCGTACTAACAAGGCTTGTCCCATGTACAACGAGCGCTACGGCGGCGGCGAGCCCCTGCCACAGCCCTCGCAGAACCAGCCCGGTGCCGCTGCTCCTGCTCCTAGCAACCAATAATGCATTTCATATAATAGTTTTGTACTAAATCACTTATCTATTCGTTTTTTTCCTTTTACCTAGTGTTGTAAGTCGTTGGTAGTTTCAAGATCATGATCCAGTTTTTGGGAGGATCAATTTTTTTTTTCGATACTCAACTCTCAACTTTTTTCATCTACATCCCCAATGCACAATGAAGAACAAGAGCGCGCTGGTCCAGGACGCTCTTCGGCGGGTGGAGCTGCGGACTCGAAACTTACGCATTCTGCAGCGCACTGTAAGTCATTTCTCTCGTCCCGTTTGTGAGCTTTTACTAACTTGACACAGCATGCACCGGAGCTGGACGCCAAATGGTGGAAGCAGGAATCGATGCAGAAACCGAGGCTGTCTCGACCAAAAAACAAGTCGCCGACGCATAACTTTATGCTACATGACATCGACAACATTCGGACAAAAAAAATGCCGTTAAATCAAATACGCGAGCTGCTGGTGCAGGATGTGTGGCTGCGGTACCTCCGACAGCATTCGCCGGATATTGCCTACAGCATCACCGCCTCCATTCGGGGGGCTACCAAGGAAGACGGTCCATCGGAGATCCTGCGGCGGCCGCTTCAATCTACTTGGCCCGTCAGTGAAATCGTGGAGCCTTTGAAGGGCTACATGGGCGCCTTTTGCACGCCAGACAAGTATCGAGTCTTGCCCTTGCCACTCGAGCTCGAAGAAATTGGTCAAGCGGCAATGGAAAAGGGCTACATATACTCTCGCATGGATGTTGTGCATATTGATTGTGCAAAAAAGACGGAATTATTTGGCAGGGCGGTGATCGACCACTCGTTGCAGCCCGAGATCCCGCACCCTGGGGCATTCTCGTTCCCCATTAAACTGGTTCCCGCCAATTCCAGCATACTAGAGGCGCCATTTACTATGACCGCTGTAACGCCGCGGCTGGAATTCTTGTCTGGAATCTCTGCATTTTACATTGACAAGGACTCACCGGACTACGAGCGGCTCCGGAATATGAAAGCATGCCACCCGCTTTTGCCGGAGAATGCGCTAGAGAACGACAAATATATTCCGGTTGTTGGCATTGAGAACGGCCCTACTGAACTCACGCCTCTGTTGGGTGGCAACGATACCAAGTGCCTCGAAATTGCGAAAAAGTACAACTTGCCCATTCGCAAAAGCGCCGACGTCCATGGCAACATCAACTTCATTCCCTTCATCCAATACATACCTGGCCTCACGACCGACGACAAGCAGCGACCGGTGCTGGTTCTTGCAAACGGCCAGCAAAAACATGTCTTGCTCTCCAAGAAAACCACACTCCCTGTTGAGTTTGCCAATCAAGCCGCTTACAACTACTTGCACAACGAGCACGGCGAACGTCTTGTCTCATTAGGCAAGTCCCACTTCAAGGATGACGGCACGGTTCCTGGTCTTGTTGAGCCTGTTGCTGTTATCAAGCACTATGTCAATGTCAAAAAAGTTTTAGGAGACTGGCCGGTGGCCTATTTTCCACAATTAAATGGCCTACAAAAGTTTTTGGCAAAGACGTGGGATTTTCAAATCTCTGTAGCATCCATGCTTGACTCCAAGCCGTGGAAGTTTGGCTTGGAGCACAATGACTTTGCGGCGATGTGCAAGTCGCCTGAATGGCTACGTGCTCCAGGCAAAATAGATGGACGTACTGTCCTGAACCGCATGTGCTTGCCTTTATTTCTAGCCGCCGCACAGCCAGTCAAGACGCCGCTTGTCATTTCTGGCGAGAACACAGCTGAAATTAACAGAAAAATCCTACTGGCCATTGCTTTGAACCCGGAGCTGCGAGACTACATGATTGTTGCGCGAGAAATGAACCGGAAAGTAACGCTCAAACAGCTTGACGAAATCAAGCAAGGCAAAAACAAGGCTTTTGACAATGGCCGCAAGAACTCGGTGGACACTGTGCGCAGTGTGATTCTAGAGACCCTGAACCGCGCCGGGGTCGATACATTGACATACCCCTCGTTTGACGAAGCGCAGGCCGTGCAGTCCATTTTCATGAACCTTAGAAAAATCCCTGTCAATGTTCTCAATGCAAGACCCGAGCTGCCATTGCAATGGGACAAGCTGCGCTTTTACGACGTCTACATTTTGCAAAAGGTCGCTGAATTGCAGCTCCAGTACTACGAAGCCATGAGTGAAAAGGACCTGCTCAAGGCAAAGGCCCTAGTTGACCAAGCCATTCTTCTTGTGGCTACAGACTATTATCCTGTTTTGACGGTCGACTCCTTTGGGGATATTCCTTACCGCCGAGCGGTGGATATTGCCACTGTGGATTCGCTTGTCATGGGCACTCTCAAAGCCATGTCAGAACCTTTCTACCCGTCAATATCCCATTCACTTCCGCACGAACGCGTGCTTGGCCTCTACTTGCACCATATCGCGCCACACTTGAAGAGCACTGGCAAATCCAAGCTGGATGTCTCTGAAGGCGAGGTTTTCTACTTGGCCGCTGCGGCTATCGAGTCTGTGCTGAAAGCCAACCCACACCTGCCGCGCAAACATTACCGTGGCTATCTCAGATTTTCCGTGCAGAACCCTGCGAAGGACAATTCGTCGCCCGTCAACTTTTCGCTACCTGGGCCTGCCACCGAACTGCATGCTGGCGAGGTGGACCGCAACGTGGTCACACAGGAGTGGACGTTATTGTTGCGTCGACTCACCAAGGTCTACCGTGTGTCTGTGCAGTCTTCAGACAACATCTACAATCAAGCTCGCATCGGTCTTACCAAGGTCCCCCTGCCCGCTAAAAGCTACAAGCATGGCATGCTTGTCCTCACTAGCTTTGATAACAGAAAGTGGCCCTCTGCAGAGTCGCATCTCAAGAAGCTCGTCGAGCAGCGCAGTACAGATGCCTCTGAGGACCTAGTCCCGGATGGTCTCTTGCCTGCAAGAAGGTCGAAGCAGAAGTAGGCACCCTGTGAGCGAGCACTGCTGCTGCTGGTGCTGCCGACCCCCACACAGGCAGCCCACTCTGGGCTCCTTGGTCCACCGCGCACCAAACCTTCTGCCGATGCCGCCGCTGATGGCTCTGAAACATTACCCGCTGCCGAGCGTCAGCCAGCCAATGGCCCAGCAAAGAATGCAACATAGCCTCTCTGTTATTATATTTTTCCACCTTGTAAATAAATTTTCCAAATTGCCACTCATGTCTCACTTTCTCTCCAATCGCGACCGCGTATCCCGCTGCCTGTCTCGGTTTCAGCCATGAGGGCCTTCAAATCTTGAGCATAGAGAGCACAAGCTCCATTTGTGTGTCGGCATAATGATCTTTCCAAATCACACCTGTCGACCACAATATAACTACCACGATTTTCTTCTCATCAGGAACCACAACACTCTGTAATGCGTTACAGCAGAAGTTCTTTGGGCCTGGCAGCGTCAAAGATCACTCGGTTCCGGGTTCAAGATGCGGTACCAAAGGACCATGTGGTAAGTACTCGTCAACAGCAACGTAGTTGTTGATGGCTAACAACTTAGTAGGGCATTGATCTGGACAAAGCCTGGTGGGATTATGAGCAGTCACAGCCAAAGCCGACTAAGACGCTTATGACTTACCGGTTCTCTTTGAGACACATGAGAACTAAGGAGGATGAGGATTTTCCCTTACTTCAGGCGCGCAATCTACTAGTCAAAGACATCTGGTTGCGCTACCGCCGACAACAAGCTCCCAGCGCAGGGTACTCAATCGTTGCTTATGGAAGCGACAATTCAGAATCTCCTCCTGAAGCCATCAAGGACGTCGAGAAGCTGGGGTCTTATTTAAAGCCCTTTATTGGAGGTTTCCAGACCCATGCAAAATACGACAAAAATTTTGTGCGTCACAAATGCCAGACCATCGGGCACCGTGCAATGGAACAAGGATTAATTTACGGGAAATGGGTTCCTGCTCTAATGAAGACTGCGTTCAACAGAAATCTCCGACGAAGTTCTGGCGAGCCTTGCGATGAACCTCCTTCCAGCTTCAAACACCTCGGCGCCTTTTCCATCCCGGTAAAGTTTGTTTTTCAGTCTGAACCAAAGGAGAAAAAAGATATTCATGCAACTATTAAAGTGCCCCGGCTGGAGCTTCTTCCTGGTATTTCTGCCTTTTATATTGATGAACATACACCGCTTTACGAGCAGATCAAGGGCATGAAAGCTCACCACCCGCTAATACCGAACTCTTTGTCCAAGGAAAGCAACTATCTACCGATAGTGGGTGTATCCGAGGGTCCAAGTGAATTGACACCGCTATTTGCCGGTAACGATGCCGAATCATTTCGCATTGCCCAGCAATATGGCCTGCCCGTTATTAGAAGCATTGACAGCCACAGCTCAGTGAACTATGGGCCCTTTATGGAATTCATTCCTGATCTAACAGTTACGTCTGAAAAGAAGAAGCTTTTGGAAATAAAAGGTGTGGAGCAAAAAGTGCACATTTATAAGGGAAAAAAGAGATTGCCAATTGCATTCGCAAACGAGGCCGTTTACAGGTACCTGTTTCGCCAGCATGGAGAAAATCTGGTGCCTTTGGAAGATGCTTCTTTGTCAACTAAAGGTGAGATTCCCGGATCAATGGAGCCCATTATGGCTTACAGGCATTTTGTAAACGTGTCAAAGGTCATTTCGCAATCCTTCCCGCCCCCATTGCAATTCTTCAAAGCTGAAAAAGCACCTATTTAGTCTTGCAAACACAACAGATTTCTCTATTACAGCCCCTGGTAAAGATCGCCTTTATTCGTCAAAGTTTGGCCTCGATTACGGCACTGACGAAAATTCATTTGCTGGCGACTTGAACATGGGCACATTTGTCAAACATTGGTGTGTGTCTTTATTTGGATCTGCTTCTTATTCTCACAAGATGCCTACTATGATTTCTGGGTCAAAATATTCTGTGAACAAGAAGATTCTCCTTGCGCTTGCACTTGATCCTGAACTTAAACAGTTTCTCATACCCGCCGGCAATATCAACGATCGGCAAACTCTGTCAAATTTTAACCAGCTCAGCATTGACTCCAAAACAGCTAATTCTGGAGAGGACAGCACTTCTGTGGACACCACGCGGGGTACGCTCCTCGCTACTCTTAATCCCAACACTGCGCAAAATCCATTAGTGCAATCGTTTAAAGATTTACGAACAACTTTATCGAGGCTCCTATCTACTGCCAGATTTTCCGAAGGCTCGAATGTGCCTAGCGATGCCAGTATTGAATGGGATGAGCTTCGCTTCTACGAAATTTACGCCTTGAACGAAATAGCCAAGCTGCAGAAACAATACCTGGAAGCAATGGAGTTTACCAATATTATCAAGGCCAAATCTTTGTTGGATAAAGCTATTCACTTCGTTGGTGCACTTTACCGGCCTATTCTTGACGCAGACTCTTCGGATCTCTACGACATCAGTCACAGAAAAAGAACAACGCCTGTGGCTGTGTATAGCCTTGTTGTTGGTACACTCAAGCATATGGCAGCGCCATTCTACCCTGTGTCCTCTAATGCCTTGCCTTACGAGCCGCAGCCAAACCTCAAGCGTGATCACATCGAGCCCTACTTGCAAAGCATTGAGCAGGGTGAACTGGATACAATTGAAGGTAAGCTGTTCTTCAAGACAGTTTCTGCAATCAAGCTTTTTTTAAAGAACAATCCTGACCAGGTCCGGGAAGATTACCACGGCTATCTGGAGTATGTTCTACCGTTTACTTCAGCAACTCCTGATTTGGATGAAAAGTACAAGAGCATCATCACGGAGGAGTTCACAACACTTGTCTGCAGAGTTACCAGGACCTACTGCGTAGCTCCATGAAAAGTTCTCTTTGCGCCGACTCTGACTGTTCCACTGAGCCCATAGGCATGAAGTCCATTAAATTGCGCGGGTCCCCAGGCAAGTTCCATCTCACGAGCTTGTACAACAACAACAACAATTTGGCTGAGAATTTCGAGAGGGCCCGAGAACAGCAGTTTGAGGAGCATATTTATATTTCACGGAAGCTGATGAAAGAGAAACGACGACGATGTAGGTAAAAAGTATTAGTTGCAAATGTCTACCAGGTACTGAAAATGAAAAATAAAGTCCCACAATTTTTTTTCCCACATTTCCTCCTCCACACAATTCATGTTCTCTAATTCCACAACCAGACCTGCGGTTTGTGCAAGCTCGGAGGTAGCTGACCGGTGATAGCGTGGACTGTAATGGAGTTGGAAGCGCGTCCGGCGCGAGCAACTCGCTCCGGCAGGCCCAATACCGTCTTTAGGAACGCGTCGAGTAAGTACCTCGGCAAGGACCTGTAGCCAGTTCTAACCTTTGACAGAAGATAGCAGGTTTATCGAAAACGGTCTCGTAAGAGCCTCTACTTAAAGGTGAACAACAATTCTTCGTTGGTACCATATGTCGAATAGGCCAGGTTCTGGATTGCGCACGACCGTGTGGTCAAGGACTTTGGCGACGCCATCCCAGACAAGAGTTTCCAAAGAAGGGCTAAACGGTTTTGAAGACAAAGTATGGACCGACCGAAGATGCGCAGGAAAAGCTTGGCTAAGTTTGTGGGTGAAGCCACTACTGCCGGTGGACCACTTGGACGCGTTTACACGATTTGACCATGGGGCTAAGGCAAGGTCTTTGCTCACGCTGATGTGTGGATTGCCGTATCGAGGTCCAACACGCGAGCCAAATTGCCAACGCGCACGAATTGACTCCCAGGGTGAAGCCTGTTGCGAGCGGTTCGCAAAACACCCAGCTTGTTTGCAGGGCGCCAAGTGGTTGAAGTTCAGCACCAGCGACAAGAACATGAAAATCAACCTGTACACTGCCAATCGACTAGGCTTGACAACGCTTTACTACTTGCGTAGTAAATACGGCACACGCGCACTGGACGACAGCGAGTCCATGGCGACCATCGTATTGTGGGATGGGTAAAGGATAAGCAGGTGGTGCCTAGACCAAGACTATAAAACTTGAGTGGGAATATATTTAGCAATTTTTTGTATGTTGACGTGAAAAAAGTCTTTACCAGACGTTTCTGGGGACAAACGCCTATTATAACTGACGCTACGAGTCTAGAACCCTAGGGTATACCCATTCACGACTATGTCGTTGAGCACTGAAATGGCACCACAGTCTACTGGCGACTCTGAGCAAGCCAACGCTTTGCATGACAGGCTAGTGAGTGCGGCTGATCAAACTCATGGCCCAGCCCTTCCCCAGCCAGAACTGCAAGCTGGCCACACTGCTCCGTACCTGTGCAAAACAGGAACTGGACGCCGTTCCCAGTGAAACATCTATTTGAACACCGGCTCAAGTTTGCATCTCGTGTTGTGAGCTAGCGAGCAAGGCCACGAAGCGCACTGAACAATTTTTACCTTGAACATCTTTCTGCCAGCCTACACGTCTGGCTTTGTGACCAGTTTGGCTGCTTGCCTTTATTCATACATAAAAATACATGGTCTTGAAAGTTCTTCTGTTGTTCTGCTGTTCTAATTGTTCTTTTTTCTACTTTCTATGCAGTGGACCCATAGTCCGCGCTGTACTTGCTGACAATCTTGTCGAGGGCCTTGCCGAGGACAGCCCATTCAAAGACCTTGACGTCCTTTTCAATGTTGCGCGGGCGCGGGGCGGGGAACTCCATGATCTGCTTGAAGAAGGGCGCGGTGTGGGCGTTGGCCTTGCTGATGGTGAGCGGGTGGTAGCCCTCGAGGTTGCGGCGGATGCGGTTTTTTTCCTCAATGCTGAATTTGGGCTGTTTGGGCGGTGACGAGGGCGCTGTTGAGGAGGAGGACTGCGGTGGTGGCGGCGGCGGGAGAAGAATGAACTCGAGGAGGAGGATGCAGTCGACAGAGGTGACAAAGTGCTGGTGGAGGGCCTCCCATAGGATGCAGCTGATGAAGAGGCTGTTTGTGGCCGCAGGGCCGTCAGGCCCATGAGCAGCGGTGAGCTGGGTGTACTGGTCGGCGGGGACGGGGCAGATCTCAATGCTGACGGTGCGGCCCTTTTGGCGGCGCTGGACGCGGAGCAAACGGCGTTTTGCGGCGCGCTCGGCCTTGGTCCAGTTGAGCGGCACCTTGTCGAGCGGCGACGCTGACGAGGACGAGGACGACAAGATTGAGTCGGCGGGCTCGACGATTTGGAGCTGCGCGGTGGTTGTCTCGTCAATGACGGTGGGGCCCAGTGCAGCAGCAGCAGCGCTGCCACGACTACGGCTGCCGCGGTTGAGGTTGCGGGAGTGTGTGGCCTGTGAGAGCGTGGTGGTGCGCACGAGCGCGGGCTGGCTGTGGCGGCGCTGCGGTGGCTCGTCGACGTGGGGTATTGGCGGGTCGTGGTCGTGCGGGCGCGGTACGTACTGGGCTGGCGGCCACGCCGCGTCGTACTGGTACTGCTGTTGTTGGTGTTGCTGCTGTTGCTGCTGTTGGTAGTACGGGTAGTAGGCCGGGTCGTTGAAGAGGTGGGCGGTGTCGGCGTCGGCGGGGTGGTGCTGGTGGTAGGGCGAGTAGACGGGGTCGACGGGGTAGACAGGCTGGTTGGTGGGGGTGTAGTAGAGGCGCGGCTGCTGGCCAGCGGCGGCGGCGGCGGTGGAATGGTGCTGGTAGTACTGCGGCTGCGAGGTTGGCACGGGCGAGTACATGTTTTGAAACTGCGTCGAGGGCGACATTTGTTGTTGCTGCGGGTGTTGTTGTTGCTGTTGGTGTTGCTGATGCTGCTGCTGCTGTTGATGCTGCTGATCTCCCAGGTTGAACGGCTCCATTGTGAGGACTTTGGGGTCAATAAGCGGCGAGTGGACGTCTGGGTCGTGGGCCTGGTGGTCTGCAGCCTGTGGTCTTGTTTGGAGGCTTATAGGGTCGCCTGGCTGGTAGGACTCGGGGACGCGGAAGGCGGCTTGGAGAACGCCGGGTTGGTACGTCGGGGCGACGTAGAGCGCGGGCAAAATGAGCGGGCTGCCGGTGCTGCTGCTGCTCCTGGCGTTTGCGGCGGCCGAGCTGTCAATGCGCAGGCTCAGGTCGAGGGCGCCCGTGGGCTGGGGCGCGCACTGAGCAATCAGGACAAGGTCGCGGCTAGTGTTGGTGGTGGGGGGCTCGGGCGAGGCGGCGGCACCTCCGGGCAGAGTGGACGACGACGACGACGGCTGGACGTAGTAGCTGAGGATGTGAGGAGGAGGATTTTCGGCCATAAAAAGCACTGTCTGGAGCAGCGAGAGGTGAGTTAACTTGGAGATTGGATCGTAAAGGGCCATGGCGAGAAATGGCCTAGGCTATATAGGCCCCAGGCCCAATGCCGGCACGTTGCTTTTTTTTTTCTAGTTTTTATATTTATTTATTTTATTTTATTTACTTCTTCCATTGCGTTTTAAACTCGCCAGCAGGTCTGGGCTTGTGGAGTGGATCTCTGGGCCCCAAGCGTATTGCGCGTTTGTAGAAGCGCTGGGCAAAGAGACCTGGGCACGGCCTTTGGGGGGAGGTCTTCAACCGCCAGCGCCAGCACCTGCTGCCTGCAAACCTTGACCTTGAACTCAGTGCATGGAAGGTGCCCGTTTGGGCTTGCGCGTGCTGGCTTGTGGTTCGTTGCTTTTTGTGCGCGCCTGGTACCTGGAACGGGGCCTTGCGAAGGAATAAGCTTTGGGTGAGGTTGTCGAACACGGTCGGCTGCCTGCAAAGTTTCGCGCGCCAAACTCAATTTCAGCGCAGATGGAGCTCGAATTGCTAGAAAAGAAAGGCTCAAAAAGCATTTAGAAGAGGCTTGATTTGCCCGGTGGCGTGCGCAGCAGGCGAGACACAGGCAGCCAGGCATACACGACAGGCTCGGGTGAATTGGTCGCAGGCGTGGCTGCTGCTCACAGGTGTTTGGTACTCATAGCTCGGCACTCTGTTGGACTATCCGCCTCTTGGTCAGTTTCATTCTATTATTCCGCTCGAGCTTGCGCTCGCTGCTGTCGCCGGGGCCCGTTGGCCAGGCTCTTGCTCGTTGCGCGTTTGTGATGCCCGTGCCTGAACCGGTTTCCCAAACGGGCAACGCAATAATTGCTTTTATGGAGCGCAGCCGGAAACCCAGTCCAGGCCCGTCCAGGCCCAGTTGTGTTTGCCTTCTAGAGGCATTGACAGTGTTGCAAGGCTGCGGCCTGTAAGTGGTGGTTTAGTCGGTTCAGCTGACTGTCGACGTTGGTGCTTGCAGGGCATCTCATCTCATCAGCCAGGACGATCACCACCAAGCAGTTCGCCAGATGCCATCATCAAATATATCGGACTCTAGCTATCTTACTAGCACCTTCCACGCCTCAGTGTCTCTCGCCTCCTTGCACCGCACATGATGCAGGCCGTGTCTCAGCTGGCGACGCAGCCCGTGCCTGACGATTGCTGGAGTACCGCCCGGAATACCGACTGAGCCCAAATCGCCCAGCCCGGCCGGCGCAATTTAGGGCTTTTTCGAATGAATACCCAAGTGCTTTTTAGTTCTTGCTTGTTGTTGTTGTTGTTATTGTTGTTGGTATTTGGGCACGCATGTTGGGCGAAGCAGTGCAGTGCGGGCTGGGGGGATCCATGGGCCAAAGCCTAAACACTTGTAACGCACTGCGCACCAGCGCAAAAAAAAAAAAAAAAAAAATAAATAAAATAATACATAAAATAAAGCAAGCGTTTAAAGTAAAATGATCATGCAAATAATAAATTACCGTGCAGAGGAGAAGGGCCGTTTGCAAGGTCTCAGGCCGGCGCTTGGGGTGGTACCTTGCATGGCTAGGCACAAGCAGCATCGGGTCGCTACTTGCGAGAGGGAACAGAAAAAGGAAGAAGGATTCGAGACCAAGTCCAATATGTTTGAGACTGTGCCTGTGTGCTGCAGCTGTGTTTTGCGGTCTGCTCGAGTGGCCAGGTTGCTGGAGGGGCGGCCGGCATGCCCGACCGTCACTGAAGTTGGGCAGAGCCGCGAGCTCAGCGCTTGGCTCAAGCCCACGCCAGCGGCAACTGAAGCCCGCCCCATCTGCCTCGTGTCCGCGTGCATGTGCATTTGCAGAAGTGAGTAACAGCAGCACAAGCAGCTGAAGAAACGTTTGACGTCTGTTTGGAACTGGGTTCGCGGCGCAAGTGCGCATGTGCCTGTGTCTCACCTGGCGCGCCCTTGCAAACGCTTGCAAACAACCGCAAACTTTCTCAGACAGTCGCTGTATGTTCTAGAACCGCGCGCCCTGCGTTGCCCAGCGCTGCCTCAAACTCCGAGCCAGAACAAAACTGTTCTTATTTTCTAGCCTTGTTAAGTGTGCTTTGGATATACCCCCCATAACAACACCACAACAACTTCCTCTAAGTAGTCGCTAGAGTCGCTACTACATCTCCACTGGTTAAGCATCTGCGTTTCTGGCCCACGCTCAACATGCGCGCGGCCTCCACTTTGCTCCTGCTCGTTGCGGCCGGGCGTTGCGGTTTGGCAGGTGCGCGTCGGCTGGCCCCGGCGTTTCAGGTTGCCCAACCACGACCAGAACCACCGCCAGAACCACCACAACCATAAATACTATAGAACGCTCTACAAAGTACGCCGACCTCTTCGCGACACGTCCCGGACACTGTCGACGCGGGTTTCGAGACGGTCGGGCCGGTTTGTATGGAATGAAGCCCTATTAGGGCTACTTCTTACTAATCATCTGTCATAATTATCTAATGAATGAGTTTTATAGAGAACATTTCATCCCGCTAGCGTAATTGTCATCCCTAACCCGGAACTGGAAATTTTCAGTTCCCAGCAAAAAATTCTGCGCTCCCGTCTCCTTCTCGCCAACATCGACGACATCGCCAATCCCGACCACATCGACAAAACACTTCGCAACAATGGCTGACGCTTCTACTCAACAAGGTGCTCCCTCCCGCGGTGGCTTCGGCCGTGGCGGCCCCCGTGGCGGTCGTGGCGGTCCCCGCCGTGGTCCCCGCAGAGGCGGTGAGGAGGAGAAGGGCTGGCAGCCCGTTACCAAGCTCGGCCGTCTCGTCAAGGCCGGCAAGATCACCTCCCTCGAGGAGATCTACTTCCACTCGCTCCCCGTCAAGGAGTTCCAGATCATTGACCAGTTCCTCCCTACTCTCAAGGACGAGGTCATGAAGATCAAGCCCGTCCAGAAGCAGACCACCGCCGGTCAGCGTACCCGTTTCAAGGCCGTTGTCCTTGTCGGTGACTCCAACGGCCACGTTGGTCTCGGAATCAAGTCCGCCAAGGAGGTTGCTACCGCCATCCGCGCCGCCATCAACATTGCCAAGCTCTCTGTCATCCCCGTCAGACGCGGTTACTGGGGAACCAACCTTGGTCAGCCCCACTCCCTTGCCAACAAGACCACCGGTAAGTGCGGTTCCGTCTCTGTGCGCATCATCCCCGCCCCCCGTGGTACCGGTGTCGTTGCCTCCCCTGCCGTCAAGAAGCTCCTCCAGCTCGCCGGTGTCGAGGACGCCTACACCTCCTCTTCCGGTTCCACCAGAACCATTGAGAACACCCTCAAGGCCACCTTTGTCGCTGTCGGCAACACCTACGGTTTCCTCACCCCAAACCTCTGGAAGGAGACCCCCAAGACTCCTTCTCCCTTGGACGTCTACTCCAACCTCACTGCTTCCAAGAAGTACTAAGTTATGCCATGTAGTTAATCTAGTCCATTTGAGTCAAATTATGCCGTAAATATCAAGTATCAGATCGTAATACAAGTGAAAAACTCCCAGCGGGATCAAGTACTCCTCCACCCCACCAGTGCCACCACCACCACCATGCCCATTAGTTTCCTGCGCGCCGTGCTCTCCGAGGGCAAGAGCGTCATCCCGTACTACGACCAGCTGGCGACGTACCTGCCGCCCATTGCTGGCGTCGGGCTCACTAAGTGGGCGTTCTCCGGCGCCACCAACACCTGGGAGCGCAACCTACACGGTAAAGTCATCATCATGACCGGCGCCACCTCGGGCATTGGCGCCGTTGTCGCCGAGCAGCTCGCCCGCCAAGGTGCCCAGTTGATTCTGCTTGTGCGCAGCCCGTCGTCCTGGGTCGTGGACTTTGTTGATGATCTCCGTGACCGTACAGGCAACATGCTCATCCACACCGAGCCGGTCGACCTCGAGTCGTTGCACTCTGTGCGCACGTTTGCGACCAAATGGCTCGACAACTCGCCTCCGCGCCGTCTTGACATGGTCATTTGTCTTGCCGGCGTGGCCAACCCGCCCACCTTGCCGCGCACCGCCACCGAGGTCGACGGCCTCGAGTCCCACCTCCAAATCAACTATCTCTCGCACTTTCACCTCATCACCCTCCTTTCGCCCGCGCTGCGTGTGCAGCCCCCGGACCGCGACGTGCGCGTCATTCTGACAACGTGTGTTGCTAGCGTCATGGGCGACGTCGACATGGCCGACCTTGAGTTCAAAACGCGCGGGTACCCGGCGGCCCAGCCCTGGAAGGTGCTCGGCGCCAGCAAGCTCATGCTATCCATGTTTGCATACGAGTTCCAGACCCGCCTCAACGCCTACGAGCGGCCGGACAAGGCCAGCAACAATGTGCGTCTTGTGCTCGTCGACCCAGGGCTCACCCGCACCCCGTCGTTCCGGCGGTTCGTCACCTTTGGCTCGCTGTTTGGGTTGCTCGTCTACCTCATCATGTGGCCCCTCTACTGGCTGTTTTTGCAGTCACCAATCGGTGGCGCGCAGTCGCATCTCTACGCGGCCATGTCGCCCGAGTTTGAAGATACACTTGAAGTGCGCTACGTCGGCCAGTGCAAGATCCGCAACCGCCCGCCGCGCCGCGAGCTCGCCGACCCCGAGGCCCAGAAACTGCTCTACGACAACACTGAAAAGTTTATTGAAGTCGTTGAAAAGAAGTCGGCCATTGCGAGAAAGAAGGAGGAGCAGGCCAAGGCCAAGGAGGCCGGCAAGGACGTCCCTGAAACGAAAGCCCCGGAAAAGTCAGAGGCGGACCTCGCGCGCGAGAAGGAGGCCATGGTCAAGGAGGCCATTTTCAGAGAGGCTTTTTCGAGCAACCTGCCCGTCCAGGACCCGCATCTGACCGAGCTCTTGCCAGATGCCAAGGAGCAGACCACTACTGCAACAGAGCCTGCTTCCACGGCCACCCCGGCCACCAAGGAAAAACCGAAAAAGAGAAGGTCCAAAAAGGCCTAGGTCGTTATATTTATACATCCATAAATAAAACAAGTATATATTCCAATTCCACACGCAAACTTCAAGATTGAAAGAAAAGTATGTTAAAAAAAATTGTTTTCGTATGCCAAAAAGAAACGTCACAGACAGGATTCGAACCTGCGCGGGCAGAACCCAATTCCTGACAACTAGAAGATAGCAGGGAATCGCCTTAACCACTCGGCCACTGGGACATTTTTTGAAAAAAAAATTTTAATAGTGTATTGATACTTGGTGAGCAGACTTTACAAGAACACAAAAGTTGAAAAGGTTTTTGGTTGATCAACTAGAAAAAGTAAAAAAACTTTACTCTAGCATGTATAAAACATCCAAATGTGTATATAAAAGTTTACTCGAATATATTCGTATATCAGAGGAGCCGGATACGGACATAGGCGTTACTACAGTATTCAAAGGTGCTATGTAGCCTCTGTAGCAAAAAGTAGTGACCAAAGTTTCTTTTACCTAAAGAGTAATAATTCTAAATTTAGAAAAAACTTTGAGCTAGTTCGGATTCTGGATCGGCGGTCTGCAGCTTTGATAATGCAATTGGCATTGGTTTTGCCCATTTTTTCTAATATATACTAACCTGCCTGCCGGCTGGACATCATACAAGCTTTAATTGCAATTTTGATTTTGTAGATGAGATCTGGAAAGCGTTGAAGAGCTGGGGAAGGGTAATTGTCTTGATGACGTTGGCAAGTCTGTTTTGCTACGCCCGGTCATGTCTTGACTTAGAATGACATGAAAAAATATTCTGCTAAGCTTGCGTATGAATTTCTGATTGAACTTAAGAAAATCTTGTAGTTTTTATCACCATTATGAGAAAGGCCTAGTTATTGGTAACGCAGTCTCGCAGTCTGTCAATGCCTATGAATGTTTACAGCTATGCTCTGTACATTCTGGTCCATGCACCTGCGATATACAAGAGATTAAGTTATCACAATGGCTTTAACCTGTTTTCCAACTGTCAAGAACTTAAAACTCTGCCTAGTTCAAGGCCCATGATTGATGCAATCATTTGGACTCTACACCTTAGCCAAAATGGCAGAGAAGGAGTTTCAAACTGAACACTATATTATTGACGACTTGAAAAACGTTTCTTGCATACCAAACCCCAGACATCTAATGTTGGCATGCCAGTCAACAGCAGGTATATACCTGTTGAAACACAAACTACGGTTTACAACTGCAAACTATTCTGATGCAAACGTTTGAACATAATACAAGCTAATTATGTATATTGAATCTTTAGCCCCGTGTTTGATACCCTTTGTCAAGCTTGTGTTGCAATGCTTGTTGGCACATTTTTAGTAGAGCTTCCAAGGGCCTCAAACAATATCTGATATATTTAACATGCAGTCGCTTTGGACTATAATACCAAAGAAACAGCTGTCACTACAACCGAGTTTTATATTAATATTTTCAATGGGAAAAAAAGTCGTCTCTAATGAATTGAACAGAGTATCTGTGCATGTGGCAGGCCCACTTTTTGTAACTCACTGTGACGGCATTCAAACACATGCAGTGGAATACCAAGATATCACAATTTGCATACAAAACAACCAACCATACCAGTAGTCATCTGTGTAAGCTCATAGTCGTTTTAATACTTTCTGCCTACTGTACTTTGGTTTCACCTGGCAATGTTATTTCTCGTTCATTAGGCACTATGGCCGAGCGGTTAAGGCGAAAGATTAGAAATCTTTTGGGATTCTCCCGCGCAGGTTCGAGTCCTGCTGGTGTCGTTTCTTTTTGCTCTGCTTCTCTGGCATTGCAAACTACTTTTTGTACTCTTTTTTTCTATTTTTTAATCTCCAATTCAAGTCGTTTCGGCGGTTGAATTTGTGCTCCAAGCACGGGTTCCTGTTTTCAAAGTGTGTATTACATAATCCACACATAAGCTGGAAAACTTGAGCGCGCGTTCCGGGAACTTCGAACCCATCAACGAGCAAAGCCATGGACTTGTTTGGCGTGTTTGAGGAGGATCCCACGGGGCAGGAGCCCGTTGCTGACGTGCCAGTGGCAGAGGGCGGAAGCTCTCCGGTGCATGTTGTTAGCAGCAATGAGAGCGACGTTTTGCCGGCCAAGAAACAGCGGCGAGAGGCAAGTCAAGAACGAGCCGTGGTCACGGATGCTTTTGAGACAGAGGCCCAGCGGCAGGTGGCACCGTCGTCAGGTCTGCTCGCCGACATGAACGAAGACGACAGCGTGGTACTGTCGCACTCTGTGCGGCACCAGGTGGCTCTACCGGCAAACTACGACTACGTCCCCATCTCACAGCACAAATCCGACAACCCGGCACGCACGTACCCTTTCACGCTCGATCCCTTTCAGTCAGTCTCGATTGCATCTATTGAAAGAAACGAGTCGGTGCTAGTTTCTGCGCACACGTCAGCGGGAAAGACGGTGGTGGCCGAGTACGCCATTGCTCAGAGTCTGCGCGCCAAGCAGAGAGTGATTTATACATCGCCAATCAAGGCATTGAGCAACCAAAAGTACCGCGAGCTTCAAGCTACGTTTGGAGATGTGGGGCTCATGACGGGCGACGTGACCATCAACCCGCAGGCGTCGTGCTTGGTCATGACGACCGAGATTCTGCGGTCCATGTTGTACCGCGGCTCGGAGATCATGCGCGAGGTGGCCTGGGTCGTCTTTGACGAGATTCATTATATGCGCGACCCTGAGCGCGGTGTCGTTTGGGAAGAGACCATCATTCTGCTACCAGACAATGTGCACTACGTCTTTCTCTCGGCCACGATCCCCAACGCCATGCAGTTTGCAGAGTGGATCTGCCGTACGCATAAACAGCCCTGCCATGTCGTTTACACAAACTTCCGGCCGACGCCGTTACAACACTATTTATTCCCAGCCGGCGGCGAGGGTATTCACTTGGTGGTAGACGAAAAGAGCCAGTTCCGCGAAAAGAATTTCGAAAAGGCCATGCTTTCGCTACAGCATACGAGCGACGAAGCCACTGACAAGAACAAGAAAAACGCCAACAAGGGCAAGAAGGAAGTCAGCGACATTTACAAAATCATAAAAATGATCATGACCAAGAACCACAACCCAGTCATTGTTTTCAGTTTCAGCAAACGCGACTGTGAGTCGCTCGCATTGAGTGTCAGCAAGCTCGAGTTCAACTCTGAAGAGGAAAAGGGTATGGTACACAAAATTTTTGCAAACGCCGTGTCGCAATTGTCGGACGCAGACCGCAAGCTGCCTCAAATCGAACACATTTTGCCTTTGCTCCAGCGCGGTATTGGCATCCACCATTCAGGTTTACTGCCCATTCTCAAAGAGGTCATTGAAATATTGTTCCAAGAAGGTCTAATCAAAGTCCTCTTTGCAACAGAGACGTTTTCCATTGGCCTCAACATGCCGGCCAAGACGGTGGTGTTTACGAGCGTCAAGAAATTTGACGGCCGCGACTTTCGGTTCCTTACCGGCGGCGAGTACATTCAAATGAGCGGTCGTGCGGGCCGGCGCGGGCTCGACGACCGCGGTATCGTCATCATGATGGTCGACGAAGCAATCGACTCTGACGCGGCCAAGGGCATGGTCAAGGGCGAGGCTGACCAGCTCGACTCGGCGTTCCACCTCAGCTACAATATGATTTTGAACCTGCTGCGAGTCGAGGGCATCTCGCCAGAGTTCATGTTGGACCGCTGTTTCTACCAGTTCCAGAACCAAGACACAATCCCCGTCTATGAACGCGAAATCGCGGCGCTGAAGGAACGCATTGACCAGTACAAGGTGGAACACGAGGAAAAAATCAAAGAGTACTATGAGACGCGGCAGGAGCTGGTGGGGTATGACAGCGACTTGCAAAAAATCGTGTCGCACCCTGACCATGCGCTGCCAGTGCTGCAACCCGGCAGGTTGGTCTACATTGTTGTTGACGACTTGGACTTTGGCTGGGGTGTTGTCGTGAGTGCCAACCGGCGGCCACCGAGCAAACTCAACGTTACGTACACCCCCCACGAGTCGGTCCTTGTCGACGTGCTTGTATGGTTGAGCGAGAGCTCGCAAATCAACATGCAGCGCAAGGGCAGCCCCAAGTTGCACGCGAGCATTTCGCCGGGCGGACAGGACAGAAACGGATCAATGGAGACCATTTCTGTTACGCTGGACTCTGTGCAGCGGATTGGCGCGCTGAAAATCGCATTGCCGCGCGAGCTCGCCGTGCTCAACCAACGGCGGTCAGTGCACAAGAGCATTGAAGAGATTCAGCGCCGGTTTCCCGACGGCATTGCGCTGCTGGACCCTGTTGAAAATATGAAGATTGTCGACCCGGCGTTTTTCAATTTACTGCGCAAGATTGAGGTCATGGAGTGCCGGCTACATGAAAACCCCGTGCACGGTACTGCTAATTTAGAGGCAGAGTACAACAAGTACGCTGAAAAGGCCGAGCTTGTGCGGGAACGGTCCGAGTTGGAGGGCAAGCTGAGCAAAGTGCACTCGTTGCTGCAACTGGACGAACTGCGCAGCCGCAAACGCGTGCTCCGGCAGCTTGGGTTTACCACCGGTGCTGACCTTGTCGAGCTCAAGGGCCGTGTTGCCTGTGAAATCTCGAGCGGCGACGAGCTCGTGTTGACGGAACTCATTTTCAACGGCACGTTTACAGACTTGACCCCGGAGCAGTGCACGGCATTATTGTCGTGTTTTGTCTTTGACGAGTCGTCCAAGGAGGTCATTGTACTAGGCCCCGAGCTCAAGGGGCCATTTGACAAGCTTGTAGCCGTTGTTGAGCAGGTCACCAATGTATCGCGGCAATGCAAGCTCGAGCTCGACCCCAAGGAGTACCTTGCCAAGTTCAAGCACCATCTCATGGAGGTCGTCTACCAGTGGTGCAAGGGCGCGAGTTTCTCCAAGATCTGTGAGCTCACGGACGTGTACGAGGGCAGCCTGATCCGGCTGTTTCGGCGGCTCGAGGAGCTGCTAAGGCAGATGGCGGAGGGCGCCAAGATCATTGGCAGCACGGAGCTCGAGGACAAGATGAACCGGTGCACGGAGCTCATCAAGCGCGACCTCGTCAGCGCCCCGTCCCTGTATTTATAAGTATTTAGTAATAGTAGTTGTGATGCCATTGTGCCATTAATGATAGTCCCGGTATATTTGAGACCCGGGAGGCGCGCCAGCCCTAACCTTTTTTTCCCACTCCCGCGACCACCACCAAACCCCAGCATGAGCAACCCGGCAGGATTGAGCGCCAACGAACGGACCTCGAACAACAGATCCGGCAGTTTTTTACATATAGTACACGACATACAATGAGCGACCGCGGGCCAGATGTGTGGCTGGAGGAGGTGCTGAAGTGCCAGTACCTGCCCGAGAACGACATGAAGATCTTGTGCGAGAAGGTCAAGGAGCTGCTGATGGAGGGTGAGTGGCGAGCGCCTTTGCAAGGACAGCGAGCAGGGCTAACAGCGAGCAGAGTCGAATATCCAGCCGGTGCAGTCGCCTGTGACGGTGTGCGGGTGAGTATAGTGCGAGTTTGGTACGTGGAATCAAGAGCTAACCAGGACCAGAGGTAACTAGGACGTGCGACGACAGCTTGAACGACCTTGCTAACTGAGCAGATATACACGGACAGTTTCACGACCTGCTAGAACTGTTCCGAATTGCGGGCGGCATGCCCGACGACGTCAATTATATTTTCTTGGTAAGCAGGCCTGGCCAGAGGAGGGCGACCGGAGGCTAACCCAGGTAGGGCGACTTTGTCGACCGAGGATACTTTAGTTTGGAGACGTTTACTCTGTTGATGTGCCTCAAGGCCAAGTAAGTAGCGAGGTCCTAGTCCGGCTTGCAGAGACTAACTCACAGGTACCCAAATCGGCTGACGCTTGTGCGAGGCAACCACGAGAGCCGACAGATTACCCAGGTGTACGGGTTCTACGAGGAGTGTTTGAGCAAGTACGGCAGCACGACGGTGTGGAAGTACTGCTGCCAGGTGTTTGACTTTTTGACGCTGGCAGCCATCATTGACGGCAAGATCCTGTGCGTGCACGGCGGGCTGAGCCCCGAGATCCGCATGCTGGACCAGATCCGCGTGCTGTCGCGCGCGCAGGAGATCCCGCACGAGGGCGGGTTCTGCGACCTGGTGTGGAGCGACCCGGACGACGTGGAGACGTGGGCGGTGTCGCCGCGCGGCGCGGGGTGGATCTTTGGGTCGCGCGTGGCGCGCGAGTTCAACCACCTCAACGGGCTGTCGCTCATTGCGCGGGCGCACCAGCTGGTGATGGAGGGATTCAAGTACCACTTCAGCCACAAGGACGTGGTGACGGTGTGGTCTGCGCCCAACTACTGCTACCGGTGCGGCAACGTGGCGAGCGTCATGCAGGTCGAGGAGGACCTGACGCCCAAGTTTTCGATATTCAACGCCGTGCCCGACGACACGTTCCATGTCGCGCCGCAAAAGACCCAGCGCAGCGAGTACTTTCTATAAGGTTATGAATACAATACGAAACATTATAACAAGTCTTTACGTGTGTCGGCCGTAGCAGCGCCGACAACTCAGCATTAATGTCTCGGCATGGCCGGCATTCTCGTCGCCCGCTGCTTATTTCCACTGGAGTCTCCTCCGTCGCGTGGATCTCCGTCGAGGGTGAACTCAATCACCGGTTTTGTCGAGGCCTGCGTGGACTCGGGCGCAGCTGACGGAAAAACTGCAAAAGAGCGGGCTGTGATTGGCCTAGTGCTCAAGTCACGTGCCTACGGAAAAACCTTATTGCCCAAACGGGCAGCCTGGCTCGCTTTACAACGAACAAAACCCGCGCCCGAGCGGACTTTTCCTCGAACGACGGCGCAGTTCGCCAGGCCGGAAGAGCAGGAATTTAGGACCCAAGGAGAGGTGGTGTAGTGTCCTGGTTGTGTATAAAAGGCGCCGGTTTCGCCTGTAATTCAATATCCATCACAAGTACAATATCCATCTCAAGTCGATATCCATCTAACAAGTAATTACATCATGTCCTCTATTGAATTCAGTCCTATTGGCTTTGGTCTCATGGGTTTCACCTGGAGACCCGTCGTCACGCCCGACGAGGAGGCCTTTGCCACCATGAAGGAAGCCATCAAGTGCGGCGCGACCTTTTGGAACGCCGGCAGCTTCTACAACATGCCCGGCAACAAGCTCGCCAACATCAAGCTGATCCGCCGCTACTTTGAAAAGTACCCCGAGGACGCTGCCAAGGTGACGCTGTCGGTCAAGGGGTGCTTTGACGACACGACCTACGCGATCCAGACACGCCCGGAGGAGGTGCGCGCCTGTATTGACGAGGTGCTGGCCGAGCTCGGCGGGTGCGTCAAGCTCGGCATCTTTGAAGCTGCGCGGCTTGACCCTGCGGTCCCCATTGAGGACACTGTGGGCGCCATTGCCGAGTACGTCAAGGCCGGCAAGCTTGGCGGAATTGGCCTTTCTGAAGTCAGCGCCAAAACCATTCGCGCTGCGGCCAAAGTCCACGCTATTGCCGCTGTCGAGGTCGAGTTGTCGCTCGCCTCTACGCACATTTTCGACGAGAACATCCCTCAGACCTGCGCTGAGCTTGGTATCCCCATTGTTGCCTACTCTCCCTTGGGCATGGGCCTGCTCTCGGGCAAGTTCTCCAGCGGCAAGGAAGGTGAGAAGGCGCTCGCGCACATGGACCGGTTCAAGGCCGACAACTTTGACCACAATGTCCAGCTCTACAACAAGGTCCAGCAGCTCGCTACGCGCAAGTCCGTGACCCCCGCCCAGATTGCCCTTGCGTGGATCCTGCACCAGTCGCAGAAGTTTGGCAACCCCCGGTTTGTGCCCATCCCCGGGTCAACGACCGTTGCGCGCGTCCAGGAAAACACCAAGGTCGTCGAGCTGACTGACAAGGAGTACGAGGAGCTTAGCGAGTTTGTGAAGAACTTTGAGGTCAAGGGCGGCCGCTACAACGAGGAGGCCAGAGCAGCCTTGATGGTATAACCGCACAATTCTAAATAGATCAAGTATTCTACTGAAATAAACAACTTTCTATTTTATTCCAGCACTGGTTTTGGTGTTGACTCTGTTGAGTGCTGCTGGGGTGCTGCTTCTCGTTTGTACCGCATGCCCGTTTCGGCAGACCTCGACGAGCCGGCTGCAAACGCTAAAACTCTGAACTCAAAGGCAGAGGCAGCCAGGACGCAGCTATGATATTCCAAAGGGTATTTAAAAAGAGCCAGAGTACTAGTTATATTCTAAAATCAACTAGTTTTATCCAGTCAGTTATTCAGTCAACATGTCTACTTCCAAGTTCATTTCTCCTGAACTCGCCGCCGAGCTCCGTGAGCAGCTCATCGGTACGCAGCCCATGCCCACAAGCATGGACTACGAGGCGCTTTACCGTGACATCCTGCTGGATCTTATTGACAAGTCCGAGGACGTCACTAGAGGCAGAATCGTGCGGTCCAAGTCGTGCGAGCCTCTATTGGGGCCCTTGCAAGACTACGAGCCTGCAGGGGCCGTTGACCTGTCTGGGTACGCCTCTGACCCTGAGACACGCAGCTATGCTCTTGAGACTCCATCCTCGAGCTCTAGCTCCAGCTATAAGCCGCCACTCATTGTCGGGGACACTGTGTTTGTCAGGCCCTCGCCTACGATACCACCCCGCCGCAAGCGCCAGCGCCAGAGACGCAAGCGCAACGTCCAAAAGGTCGGCGGCGTCTTTATCGACCCTCATGGCCGCTGCGTACAGACCATGGTTGCCAACGGCACGACCTACTACCAGCCCGTGTCGCAAAGCGGGCACATCGCTCCCATACGAATCCCCGCCAACGACGCCGGCAGCAGCTCGAGCGACGACTCGTCGACCACGCTCGTGCACACCTTTGACGACTCGGACACGGAAACGCTGCGTGGGTTTCCACGACCTTCCTTTGCCCAGTCGCCGTCGCCGTCGCAGTCGCCGTCGCCGTCGCCGTCGCCGCCCGTTCTCAGGGTCCAGGTCGTGCGGCCCACGACCGCGTGCTGCCCGGTCATGGTGCGCCAGAAGCCCTCCGCCAACTCGCCGCCGGGCGTCGCGCTGTACGCTCCTTTGCACGAGGGCCCGTGCATGACGGCCAACGGCATTTTACACAACTTGCACGCGGTCTGCCACTACCCGGGCACGGTGCTGCCGATGCCCATGTCCATGCCCGACCGGGTGCTTCTGCCGTAGTAGATCTGTCTCTTGAAACGCGGCGGTTCTATAAAAATTTACATGGAAATTCTATAAAATAATTCAAATAATTTAAATAATTCAAATAAATAATAAATAATTCAAAATATTTCCATCTCAATCTTAAGTTCTGATGTAGCTGGAATTATTGGGCCCTGACGTTAAATTCGCCACTTTTCCTTGTTCCCAGGATAAATTTCCCCGACTTGCGCCTTTCCTTCTCCACCAACACCGCCCACACCACCAAACAACGGCACTCCAGCACCAGAACTCACCAGGATTCAACATGTCACGCAAGGACGGCGACGAGGACTGCCGCGTCAAGATCGTCTACAACGGCCAGTCCTACAAGACGCAGCTGCCCGCGCGCCAGCTCAGGCACACGGCGCTCGCGGGGGCGCTGGCCAGCAAGCTCGACATTGCGCAGCCAGACCGCCTGCGCATTGAGCGCTTCTCCAAGTCTGAGAGCGGCTGGGTCGTGCTAGACTCCCCTGCGGCGTACCAGAAGCTGCAGCGCGCCATGAGGGTCAAGCGCAAGCTCGTGTTCAAGGTGACGGTTGACACTGATAGCAGAAATACCACTGAACATGAAAACACTGAAAAGGAGCATGTTGAAAAAGAGCATGCTGAAAAGGAGCCAGAGCACACTGAAGCGCCCGAGCCCAAAGACAATGCCCGCAAGAACCCGTTTGAGGCGCTGCCGGAGGACCTGCTCGAGACCATTTCCGGGCTGCTGGCCAAGAAGAATGACTTTTTGGACCATGTGGGCGACTACGTCATGTCCAACAAGGACGTGGCCGCCGGCATTGTCGACCAGGTCGTCAAGGACATCCAGGCCAAGGTCTTTGACGCCCGCACCATCCACGACAAGGTCCAGGCAGAGATTGGCACGGCGCTGGACAAGATGACGGGCGAGGTGCGCACCATGGCCGCCGAGGCCAAGGAGTTTCACCAAAAGTTCCAGTCAGAGGTCCTGACACAGGTGCTTAATGAGGTTAACAGCGCCACTTCCTCACTCAAGTCGACCTTTGTCGATCCAGACAATTTGAAAACCCTGCACGAGGAGCTTCGGGCGTTTATTGACGCCGAGCGCAGAAAGGAGCGTCCTCGTAAAATGCACAAGCCACATGCCCCCGCGCCCAGTACCGTGCACCTGTGTGATGGCTGCGACGCCAAAATCTCGGGCAACCGGTACAAGTGCCTGGGCTGCCCAGACTATGACCTGTGCCAAAAGTGCATTGGCAGCAAGAACAAGTTCCACGGCCACAAGAACCATACCTTTGAGCGAATCTCGGACAACACTCAGCATGGCCAGTACTCGCCACGCCCACAACAAACGACGAGGAGCTCCATGGCCCCCTGCCACGTTGGCATTTACTGCGACGGCTGCGACAAGGCTATTTCCTACGACTACCGGTACAAGTGCCTGGCGTGCCCCGACTACGATCTCTGCATGTCGTGCATTTTGAACCGCGAGTTCATCCACGAGGGCCACGACTTTGTGCGCATTGCCGACAGCACGGCCGACATTCTGCGGGCCCCACCCAAGCCCCGTACCTTGCACCCCAATATCTGCAACGGCAGCTTTTGCGGCCGCGACACCATGATTGTGGGCGACCGGTACAAGTGCTGCCAGTGCCCGGACTTTGACCTGTGCGCAGCGTGTGAGGCCAACCCGGCCACGCAGCACGACCCCACGCACGTGTTTGTCAAGATTAAGCAGCATCGCGACGTGTCGGTGGACATGGTCACCGAGACGGCAAACCTGCCGACATACTCGCCACCAGAGGAGCAAACCGAGAAAGACGTTGAGATGCCAGAGATGGCTACTGCTGGGGTTGCCACCACTGAACCAGAGGTTGCCACTGAGCAAGAGGCGGTTGTTGAGCAAGAGACTGTTGCTGATCAAGAGACTGTTGCTGAGCAAGAGACTGTTGCTGAGCAAGAGACTGTTGCTGAGCAAGAGACTGTTGCTGAGCAAGAGACTCAACCCAGCCCCGTCAATGCTACCATTCTCGACGTCAACCGTGTCGTTATGACTGAAGAGACGCTTTGCGTGTGCGTGCACCTCCGCAACGACAGCGAGACCGCGTGGCCTGTTGCCACCTGCCTCAAGTCCGACCTGGGCACGACCTCGTCGTCGTCGTTCCCCATTTCCCCCGGCCAGAGCCACAACTTTGTGTTCTCGACCAACCCCGAGGTCACTGACAAGGATATCAAGGCCGCTAGCTGGACTCTCAGCGGACCCGAGTTGGAGGCTTGCATCAAGACTGAGGTCGAGACCGAGACCAAGACCGAGACCAAACCCCTGACGTCGTCGACGGATCTCTCTTCCTCCGAGGTCATTCTCCCTCGTCTGCCCCGCGAGTCGCCACCCTTGGGAGAGTCCTTCCACAGCGCCATGCTGGGCTCGATGCGCACGTCGCAGGAGGCCATCAACGAGTTCATGCAGACCAACAACACACGTGCTGGCACTGCCACCGCCTCTGCCACTGCCGAGTCCTCAACCACCGGCGACAGCGAGTCCGAGCTCTCGTCGGGTATTGTCTCCGTGACCGCTTCGCCGTCT
Organism: Geotrichum cucujoidarum; assembly: GCA_030566025.1. Taxonomy (NCBI): domain Eukaryota; kingdom Fungi; phylum Ascomycota; class Dipodascomycetes; order Dipodascales; family Dipodascaceae; genus Geotrichum; species Geotrichum cucujoidarum. The sequence continues at coordinate 70,762 of JAJMHN010000108.1, forward strand.
GTGCTCGCATCCGAGAACGGCGAGGACGACGACGGCGTCAAGGAAGACTTTGACAGCCTCTACCTCGACGAGGACGACATGCTGACCGACAGCGAGTACGACCTGGTCGAGAGCGAAATGACCGATTCCATGACCAATGCCTAATAAGCAAACAAACTGACACGCAGAATGAGCCAAAAACTTTTTTTTTTATTTTATTAACGGGAAACAAAACGAGCAAAGAAATTATTGTATATCTAAATAACGAGTGAAAACAAAATAAATATGTGGAGTATGTGAAATGCATTTTTCGTAGCGGCAGCAGCGCTCAGGCCAGTTTGGCGTAAGGACTGGCCTTCTTTTTAGGCTTAGTCTTGAACTTGCCACCACCGCCCGCATGCTGCTTGCCGCCCTTGGCGCCCGAGTTTTTCGAAGTAGGCTTGACGTCCGTCGTGGCCTTTTTGAGCTGCACCGGATGGTTCCCAATATACTTTCCATTCATCTCCTTCCACGCCCTGAAATAATCCTCCGGATCCCTAAACGCCACAAACCCGTACCCTTTTGCGGTTTGCGTGTGGTGGTCGCGGACGACTTTGGAGCGGGCGAGGGATGCGTAGGGGGCGAAAGCGCGGTGGAGCTGGTCGTCGGTGACCTCGGCGGAGAGGTTGCCGACGAAGAGGCGGAAGTGGGCGGGGTCCCATTCGAGGAGGGTCGGGTCGGACCAGGTGCGGCCGCCGCCGGAGCGCACGACGGTGGGCGCGGTAGCTGTGGCCGGG
>JAJMHN010000109.1:0-71515 GCA_030566025.1 Geotrichum cucujoidarum
GTGCAGTTGCAAGTTGGCAGGCACAGACCGAAACGATTTTGGTCTTTTGTGTTGCGCGGTGTGCGAGGTGGCAGTACTTGGGAAATGAACTCGCTTTAATGCAAAATATAGTAGATTTGAGATCCAAACAAGAGTCTTTTGTTTAGCGGTGATCAAAGGTTCGACGGTGAAATTAGAGGAGAAGGAAACTAAAAAAATGGGCGAGAAAAATCAAATCTGCGACGGGGAAAGAAAAGGGCACCTTGGAGGTTGCAGATAATGCTGACAAATTATTACGTTAGCTGACACATGATTAGATAAGGAGTAGATAATCATAGAATCACGTGATGTTTTAGAAGGCGGCGCTTTCCGTGAACCATGTGCACTGCACTGGAAAACGCAGTTGCCACTTTCAGACCAGACCTTGAACTTTTTCTAAACTCCTTTTCTTGCTAACGACAACCGGAGAGTAAGCGAGTTTGGCCAGTTTTTTGGAGTAGTTATTGATACATTATTGCCAGTTCTCAGCGTTTTCTTCAGCAGTTCAGCAGGTCAACTACTACATCACGACTACTCGCGCACGGACTGCACATGCTCACAAAGCCCACCCCGAAATCGAATTTGTGTTTTGTGCCAGTTAACGATGATATCAGCACCGAGCGAATCAAGGTCGGCGTCACACGCCCGGAGTACCGCAAGTACTTTGCTACAACCAAGGTCGACGACTTTAAGACCCCGAGTATTGACACTTATAACGACCACGACAAGTTGCCGATTCTCGCGCCTACTAATGGGGACATTAGAGCACTTGCTGTAGAGTACGGTGACGAAAGCGACTGGTGCGACTCTTGGGAGTTTTTTTTTACAAAGAGCCACGAGACACTGCAGTGATATTTGTCTTCGCCGGTGGCTCAAGTTCCACGGGCTCAAGTTGGCAAGGCAAGTGTTCCATCCAGTGATGCGCAAGTACTACCGCCACGTCGTGCTCAAAGTGTCACAAGCATACTTGAATGACTCGCCTCGCATGACTGCAATCCAGTTTTGCTATTATATGTATACTGGTGGCGGCCAACACAAGCCCATGGCCCCGGAAATTGTGTCCGCGTACGAAGATGTTTTGCACCAAATTCATTTCATTCACATGAATACACGGTCCCAGACAGACGTTGAGAGCAACTTGTCGTTCTTGGGGACTGACCGGATCCCTGGCCTGATGCAGAGACAGTGCATGGAGACCCGTGTCATGGGGTTGTGGTGGACACCCGCTGCGAGAGAAAGCGGCGGCATGGAGCTGCTCATGGACGATCCCTTTTCTACCAAAATGTTCAACAAAGTGAGGGCTGGCCAGTACTTGGACAAGGGCCCTGACGAGTTTTTGTCGGTATTGGTGGCGGAGGCTTGTGGGAACCGCCCAGAGTACTTTTGCAGCAGCGAGTGGAAAAACACGGGCTGGCCCGGCGTGGACGAGTTCCGGTCGCACGTCGAAGACAAGGTCAACGCCATGCTCAAGGGCTCCGAGTGCGCCTTCCACCACCTGGCCGTCCAATCCAACCTGGCCTGGGGGCAAATGGTCCGCGTCATCACGCCTGAGCCCATATGGCGGGCGGCTTTTCCCATTGTCCCGGGCAAGATGACCCTCACGGGCATTGTCGACCGCATCGTCGACACGGCGCGGCTGCCCAGATTCCACCCCGACCGCCTGTTCGAGGAGTACGGCATTATCTCCCACGGCGGCATCACTGACGTTGTTCACCACCCAGACCGGTTCCGGGGCTGCCAGCACAAGGGCGCGCAGATGAACGTGCCGGAAAACATGCTGACGTTTCTCTACCCCAAGACGGAGCGCGAGACCAGGCCCAGGGCTCGCCGGCAGAGAAGACGTCCCCGTGCCCGCGCCCACCCCTACGCCCGTTAAACATAAACACAGATCCCAGCTTTTTCAACTCTCAATCGCCGTAACAGTCTCCTCCAAGTTGCTCCAACGCTTGCCAGTGCCCCTAATTCCCTACTTCCCGCCACTAAAACGCGCGGGAAAACGTTTCTCCGACGGCCTTTTTTGCTCTTTTGGTCTCTGGTCGGACGGTGCCCCTCTCTTGTGCTGACTCAGCGCACATACCCCTGCTGACAGCGCGGGCTCTGCTGAGGACCAAATTGGCTCACAAAAAGCTTGCAAACCTTGCAAACCTTGCAAACCTTGCAAACCTTGCAAACTTTGAACACCGCGGAAACTCTGGGTTCTGGAACCGTGGCCGCCGCCTAAACTCTGAGCGCTGCCTAAACTGCCTTCCCTCGCTTCCCAGACTCTCGCGCACGAAGCACACGCCGCGCCCTTTCACGAGCCCCAAGTCTCGACCGACCCAACTTTTTCCTCGGCCCCCTCGGCGGTTTTTCTTGTTTGGCCCCCCACTTTGCCCTATTCTTGGCACGCGCGCGCTGATTGGCTGCTCATGTGGGGTAAAAAGCACAAAAAACTGAGCTAGCCCTCCGATCACTGCCTGATTGAGTCACGTGCATGCGTTTTGTATGCGCCGTCTTTTTTTTGGTTTTTTTTGTGCGCGATTTCCCTTTTGGGCCGTCATCGGATTCCTGTCGCTGCGTGATTACTAAGCGCTGACTGGGCAAATGGCTGCTCATCTGACGCCCCACAAAGCCAAGCGCGCGCACAAACTCCTCTTTAGAGTGGCCGGTGTCCCGTTCCGGCCTAGCGCCAGGCTGTGCTGTTGCACGTAGCTGCGGCTGGGAGCTCCAGCGACGGCGTCTCCCGACCTGATTTGCCGTGGGGCGTGGGCCTCAAATGGCCGACACGCGCCGATCCGCATAATTGCTTTTCGCCACTTTTTTCCGGGTTTGTGATGCCATTTTTTTTTTTCGCGTCTCCTTTTTTTTTTTTTTTTTTTTTTCAGTGAATTTGTCAGAGCCGGAAATCTATAAAAGCCCAGTGTGCCCCTCCCGTCTCTTTCTTCTTTTCCATATCCCCCATCGCACGTTCTCGATTGTATTATAAAAATGGTTTCCAAGAAGATTGTCGCTGCTTCCGCCGTCGCCGCCGTTGGCGCCAACGCCCAGGTCGGCCAGATTGTTTCCTCCATTGTCAACCAGGTCTCTGCCGGTCTCGTTGCCGGCCGTGCCTCCGGTGTCGACGAGTCCCAGGCCCAGTCCGAGGTTGGCCAGATCATCTCTGCCCTCCAGGCCAACTCTGACGTTGACAACCTCGCCTCCCAGGCTGCCTCCCTCGTCCTCGGCGGCATTGACTCTGCCGGTCTCTTGTCCCTCATCTCCGCCGCCTCCAACACCTTGCAGGCTTTCCAAGGCTCTGAAGACTACTCTTCCGTTCTCGACTACGCCCACTCCCACATTACTGACATTGACCAGACCGCCGCTCTCTCTGCCGTCGAGTCCAACCTCTCCCCCGTCTTGGCCCTTGTCTACCCCCCTGTCTCCTCCCTTTCTGCCAGTGACTCCACCATTGCCTCTGCTGTCGACGGTGCCGCTGCCACCATTGTGGCTCTCTACTCTACCATCTTTGACACCAGCGCTGGCGGTGCCTCCACTGCCGCCTCCTCTGCTGCTTCTTCTGCTGCTTCCTCCGAGGCCTCTTCTGCTGCTTCTTCTGCTGCTTCTTCGGCTGCCTCTTCGGCTGCTTCTTCTGAGGCCTCCTCTGCTGCCTCTTCTGCTGCCTCCTCTGCCGCCACCACCTTGGCCACCTCCTCTGCCCATGCTACCGGCGGTGCCTCCAACCACACTGGCTCTGCTACCGGCTCTGCCTCTGGCTCTGCTTCCGGCTCTGCTTCCGGCTCTGCTGCTGCCACCTCCACTGCTGCCGCTCACGGCAACGGTGCCGCCATGGTCTACGGCGGTTACGTTGCTGCCGGTGTCGCTGCCGCCGGTGCCCTTCTTTTGTAAGAAGCACCCTTCTCTAACATCTATTTAATTTCATATATAGAACACTAATTTATCGTCACGACTTAATACCATTTAATTCATACCTACTACGCTGCAAAGTCAATTGTCCTCATTTCGGATTATCTTGAAAATTTTAAAACCCAAACAAAGCGAGCGCCCAAAGTTAAGGCTCGTTTTTGAGTTGAAGACTTTGCAAAAAACCTTGATCACAAAAACCTTTTTTCGCGCTGAGCACAACAAAAATTCGAGTCACCCACAACACAACAAAAAAAAGAAATATTCTACAAAGAAAAAAAAAAAGGTTTTCCTTGACCGGCGACCAAAGACGGATCACAAAAGCCTTTTTCTGAGTTCAAAAGGTTGTTTGTGCGGTTTGCAATGAAGTTGGGCAGTTGCGGAATGGCCAGGAATGAAGAAGCTGGTCGGGCAGGGGGGGTGGGACAAGACCCAGGTTTCGTGGGGAGTTTTCGGTTCAAAGCAAAGCGAAACGAAACGAAACGGCAATTCAGAACTTGGCACGGCCGGGGACGGAAACTTGGCTTTCAACCCAGAAAACACGCAAAGAGCAAAAGAACTGCAAGCAAGGACCGGAAAACCTCAGCGGACCATCAATCGATGGTGCAATCAATCTACGAGCAGTGCTCATGTTTCAGCGGGCCCAACTCGTGACGGTGGTTGGTCGATCCAAATTTTGCATTGCACATCATGGACGGCGATGATGAGCTAGAGAAGGCATCAGGCTGGTTGATTGACTGGAATTTTCAAAATCCGAGCGTGACACCGATTGAAAAGAAAAGCAACCAGGATACTCAACTCATGAGTTGGTCACTTCTTGAAGGTCCGGTTGATCGCCGTTGCGAGCTAGGCCCAAACTTTTTTTTTTTTTTTTTTTTTTTTTACTGTAACTCCGTTACAAGCTACAAGCTGGTTCGGGTTTGTCGGTATCTGGGTACAAACCGGCTGTGACTTTTGAGAAAAAGACCGGCGGTGAAGTTGGAAGGTTTGGTACGGTGATGATTACATCGTGGGTTCATCAACATCAATCGCCAGTGATGTGCTGAGTCGACCGTTAAGAAGTCAATCTGTGTGATGCTTGCAAGGTGGACCTGGTTATAAAAGTAACTGAATGTGCAACGGCTCCATTTCGGAGTTGGTGAGCAGGTCGTTGATTCATCAACTACCTTGGTAACTATTCTAAGGCCAGGGTATAAGGGCAGAGTGGACAACAGACCTGTTCATAGAGGTCAAGCATACCCCAAAACTAGCGCGGCCTAGGATAAAAGTGCGTTCAATGGCAAGGCGAGCCGTCAATTTGGCGAATCAACATCGATGCTGTTTCAGTGAATGACGGCAAGGCAAGAACTTGATAGTTTTATTCTTGTCAACAGCAACAATATCAAGCTAATACTACCGTTGGACCCTAGCTCAGGTACAGTCATTTAAGCATCGAAACCGTTTCGCCGTTATTCGACCAATTCCTTCTTTTCTCTTTTCTTTTTTGTTTCACTTTCACCAGTTCAATTTTGTTGAATTTTCACAAGATTCAACAGGGTCCATATTATGTTTTTTTTTTTTTTTTTTTTTTTTTTTTTTTCACATGGGCCCTCCAATATAGCGTTGCGTGCCTGGACATTGTGGAATTTATTTCTCCGAAATGCAAAAAAAAGGAAAGTTAAAACCAGTGTGTTAATTGGGTCAAATAGATCAAGTGAGCAATAAATTGCGTTCAGGGCTGAACGTTTTTCCGTCATTTGACTTGGACAAAAGGCCCACTATCTGGGGTTATTATAACTGGTTGTTATTTCACCCGCTAGGAAATATTGTACAGAATTCCTGTACAGCGGTACTGGCTAAAATGCACATACCAGTTCCAGAACTTTTGTAGCTTTGGAGATTTTCTGGTATGACATTATTTACAATTTGCATTTGCGCGGTATGGTGCAAAAATACTGGTATTAGACGCTGAATTTATCAACAGACTTGTCGGAAAATTTCAAACGACGACAATAAACAACCGTGCTTAGCATCAGAATTATTTTTCGCTAGTCGCAAAGCAAGCTGTCTTATACCATAAATTCTCTATTTACATCATTACAATGTTTATAGTGAGAGTATTTTGAATGTAATACCTAATCTGTAGGGCCGCAAGGGGCCAAAGATGTAATATCAATTCAAAGTTCCTCGCGTCTTAAACAAAAAAAAATTAAAATTAAAAAAAATTAAAAAAATTAAAAAATAAAAAAAATAAATAAATAAATGAACCAGCCTGACTGAACTGCCATCTATCTCGAATCGTTTTAATGAAATAAATAGCTCAGTAACTTTGTGAAACTCCAGCGTCTTACAGCAGTGCCAAATTATTCTTGGCCATAAAGCGGTGGTATATCCTTGACAATCCTATAAACGGGTATCTAGTTGATGCATGCATCAAAATTCACAGCTATTGAAATCAATGTCTAATCTAGAGCTACTGCAGTTAAGAAATCTAATTAGAATTGATACCGCTTGTCCGCGATTAAATCTTGGTGGCTCGGTCAAGAAGAAGCCCGAGCTTAGGTTATACCCAACTGTTTACCAATATTGCAATAATTGTAAACATACAAAAAAAAATCATTGCGCTATTGGCAAAACTTGTTTTTGGTTTTAAAAGCATCACTCTCAATTCAAAAGGTATGATTCAATCATTGTGTGCAACGGGTTTCAATAGTAATACCGGGCCAAAAACAAATTTGCGGCACGCCATTTATTCAATGTTTTCAAAATCACTGCATTACCTGGTGCCTATACTCGATTACATAGATCCTATTTGTCTTTCAGTTCTAATTTGTTTGAAGTCTAGCAAAATATTATTGTTGCAGTTAATATTCAACTCGTGACAAATGCCTTGTCTTTAAAAGTTGACAAGAATAGTTTACAGAAGAAAAAAAACGTTCAAGGTTTTTGTAAAAATTCTAGGCCAAATTAAATAAAAAAATGTTACAATCTATAGGTTTTACAAGAAGTCTGGAGTGGCTACAGTACTAGCCAATTATTGACAAGTCTCTGTTGGTCAATATTTCGCTTGAAGTCGAATCAAGGTTAATCAACATCTACGGCTAGCCCCTTTTTGCAAAAAGCCTTTGCTGCACTGTAGAGCTCAAATTGTATAGGCAAATTAATTACCTGAAGTACTTTTAATGTTTGGCCGTAGCCGAACAAATAATGCGATTCTGTTAAAAAAGCTATTCCCTTCTCCCAGATTTTGCGTTGAGTACTGTCACTGAAATACAATTTAATTCTATTGTATAGCCTGTCAGAATCCATTTAAATTATACGACTTGAAGTCAAAACTACGATTTTTTACCTTGATCTCTACCTGCACGTATTAGTACTACTGGTATGGTGATGGCTGATTTACCAAACTACTTTAAAAAATCATGCAACCTCTAGTATTCACGTATGGATACATTAACTATACTAAATACTTTTTCTTTTCTTCAAATCACATTTACAACTCTAAACCAAATCCTCGTCAAGACGCACAGCAGGGTTAGTCTCAATGAAGTCTAACGACACCTTGTGTCCCAACAACTCTCTAATGTTGGAAACAGCGTACTTGATCATGGTAGGGCGCTCCAAAGAAAGACCCCAACCGTGGACTCTCATGTCCTTGGGCAGACCCATGGACTCAAGCATCTCAGGACGGAACATACCCGAGTTACCAATCTCGACCCACTTGCCGAGACCACCGTGCCAGCCGAAAATCTCCATACTGGGCTCTGTGTAAGGGTTGTAAGCAGCCTTGAATCTGAGCTTGTGCACACCCATCTTGGCAAAGAAACGCTCCATGAAACCAATCAAGTCACCGAGAGTCAGGTTGTAGTCGGCAATAACACCCTCGACCTGGTGGAACTCGGCCAAATGGGTGGCATCAACGGCCTCGTTACGGAAGACTCTGTCAATGCTAAAGTATCGTGCAGGCTTAGGGTCCTTGGCAAGCTTGTAAAGCATTGCGGCGGAAGTGGCGGTAGTATGTGTACGGAGAACAAGTCTTTGAGACTCCTCGAGCTTCCAGGGGTATCTGTAGCCAAGAGAGCCGTAAGCACCAGTTTCATGCACGGCATGAATGTTTTTGAGGTACTCCTTGTCTTCGGGGGCGTCAGCAAGAACTGGGTCCTTAAGGTAGAAAGTATCTTGCAAGTCACGGGCGGGATGCTGTTGAGGGACGTAGAGGGTGTCGAAGTTCCAGAAACCAGACTCAACGTACTGAGCTGTTGGCATCTCAGTGAAACCCATGGAGAAAAAAATTTGTCGGAATTCCTCTCTAACCTTGTTGAGAGGGTGGAGGGCACCGGCATTGGGAGAGGTACCTTCAGCAGAGAAATTGTATGGCTTGAATGTGGACGACTTCCATGATCCAGACTGCATCATTTCGATAGTCAAGTCAGTCTCGACCTTTCGGATTTCGAGGGCAAATTCGGGTCCCTTGCTGATAGTGAAGGAGACCAGCTTGGTCTTGGTAACAAGCTTTCTCTTCTTGAGATCAGCGAGCTCCTTGGCGTCGGCCAAAGTACCGTCCTTCTTAATAGCACGCAAATCGTCAGCAGTAGAGTCAGCAGGCTTCTCGTCGACGTTCTTGACAAGCTTGTCACCATCCTTGCGCACCCAACCGTTCTTGAAAGCACGCTGCTGGCCAAGCTTTCCGCTGGCACCAAGCACCTTTCCTACTTCGCTAATCTTCAAGCCCTCGAGAGACTTGACAACTTCGTCATAAAGTCGAATTTCATGAGAGCCATTGGCGACAATGTCTTCAGCCTCGGGAGTCAAACCCCACAGCTCCTGCTCCTTCGCCTTGTATGTGACCATGGATCGGGCAGCCAAGGAAGTGACGGCGGCCTGGACCTGCTCAGAGCTCACGTCGGGGAAAGCAACGCGAGAATCAGCAATGGTACCATCGGCTGCCTTGTCCAAGGCGCTCAAGATAGTGAGAGCAAGATCAGACATTGTAATGCTTGTTGTAGTAGCGTGGTGGTGCTGGATCAAATCAAAAAGACTTGCAAAAAAAAAGGAGTGGTGGTGGTTGACTCTTTTTCTTGGTTGGAATTTTTTTTGGCTGAGGCAACTTTTTTGTAATCAAGATTTTTCACACTGGATGCCTCATACAAAATGCAGACTACAGATAAAAAGATTTCAACGTACTAAATTTCTATGTGAATTGTTGAACAAGAATACTTATTTACCCTTCAAGACCTTCTCCATGATTTCCTCCAGCTCATCCAAATCCTTTGAGGGGACCAAAGACATTTCAATACCACCGAAATAGTTTTGGATCTCTTGCAAAACATTGTAGGACTGGCGATCGTGGACAAGCGAGATAGAGATTCCGACGCGGCCAAAACGTCCAGTACGTCCAATTCGGTGCAGGTAAGTAGAGGGGTCAGCTCTGCCATTTCTGAGAACAGGAAGATCATAGTTGATGACCATTGTGACGGAAGGAATATCGATACCACGAGCAAGAACATTAGTGGTAATGAGGACCTTGGAGCGACCCTCTCTGAAATCATCCATGAGTCTGTCACGCTCGTCGGCCTGCAAGTCTCCGTGCAAAATCGACACCTTGTGACCCTCGGAGTTAAGCTTCTTGTATAGTTCGTTTGCGGTCTTCTTCTCGCGCACAAAAATGATGGAGGAACCAATGGTCAAAACTTCGTACAAGTTGGTGATTACGCGTACCTTATCGGCATCGTTATCGCAATCCATGTAAAGCTGTTTGATTCCGTCAACATTGAGTTCCTCTTGTTTCAGGCGAATTTCGTTGGCGTTGGGACTGAACTTTTCTGCATACTCGTAGACCTCATCAGGGAAGGTTGCACTGAATAGAACCATTTGGATATCCCTGGGTAGCATCTTTTTGACGCGGCTGCATTGTGCTCCCATACCTTGCTGGTCAAGCATGTTATCGGCTTCGTCAAGAACGCAGATTTTGATACTGCTGACATCAAGCTGCTTACGGCGAATGAGATCCAAGACGGTACCAGGAGTTCCCACAACTAATTGAGCAGTAACAGGAGCACCCTTCTCTACCGACTCTGGCACAGCCAAGCTAGTTGTGATGCCAGTGTATTTGCCCATGGTCTGAATAACATCCATCGTTTGTCGGGCAAGTTCACGGGCAGGGGACAAACAAAGTGCCTGGGGGCGTTGCACCTCAAGGTCGATCCGACTAAGCATGCTTAGCGAGAAAGCAGCGGTCTTTCCGGTACCGGACTGACTCTGGCCGATGAAGTTGTTGAAAGTCTTGTTCAGCAATAGTGGCAAAGCTTTCTCCTGAATCTTGGAAGGCTTATTGAATTTCATGGCGTACAGACCCTTCAAGAGCTCGGGTGATCTATCATGTTAGCATTCATCAAACCAAATAACTGTTGCAGTTTCTCATACAATCCTAGCTCTTCGAACGCTTTGACGGAATACAAGGGCGAGTTGGGGTCAGCCTGGAGATCAGCCAGCTTAACTTTGACCTCGTAAGTGCTGTTGATCAAATTAGACTGCTCTTCTTCAGGAGCCTCTTCCTTTTTGCTCTCAGAAGATTCGTCCTTCTTTTCGGATTCGTCAGTCTTCTTTTGTTCAATGTTGAGGCCGGAGGCTGCAACGGCGAGATCATCATCAGCCTTGCTAGGTGTGGGCTCAGTCTCGTCTTCCGCTACAGGAGATTCCTCAGCAGACTGAGCAGCCTTCTTAGCGTTCTCTTCGGCTTCGATCTTAAGGCCTTCTTCCTCTGTACGAGGGTTAAGTCTGCTCGCTAGATCATCCATTGTGTTGTTGCGTTGTTGATAGTAGTTTTTGATCACCAAAGAAATGTCAGGAAAAAAACAAATGTGATGTTGACAAAAGCCAATTGAAATCACGTGGATTACCCTACATGACCAAATGTCGATTCGAGAACTCTCCACGAATTGACTACAACTCGAACTCGAGTGTAATTCAGGAGACTGTTGAAATTCATAATAGGATGACCAAAGGTTTTATTGAAAAATTTTAATCAAATAGTTCAAGTGTTGCCCGCTATATAGAAAAAAAAAATTCTTTATATGGGGGTTGATTGACAACCCTACATTCAATCAACTTTTCAGGGTTCAGATCATACTTGAAAACAAATAATTTATTAATACCTATAGGTCTATGGAATAGCACTGAGAATAGTTGCACTTGTCCATTGCAATATTGGGCTTAAATACGTAAAGCTTGAAAGTATAAGCAGTACAATCTAATGAACTTTATAAACAATCATCAGCAAACGCACATAGTAACGCCCGTTACTTACAAGGCCAGATTTGGTTCGGCAGAACGTATCGAAACACCAAGTCAATTTGCTGAAAGTATCTGGAATATTTTGGTAGTTGCTTATGGAACACACCCAAAAGTTGCCTTCAAAAAAGTACGGCTAGCCTGATATAGTTATGCAGCATATTGAAAATCGCTAGAGGCAGGTTCAGACAAGTAACCGTTGACAGTTTTGTGCTGGCTCGCTTTGTAAAAAAAACAAGTAGTAAACCTGCTACTGAGCGCTCTCGTGGAATGCGATTAATTTTTTTTACATATACAGGAGCGAAATGCTTACTTGGTTTGTTGAGAACAATATATACTTAATAACTGATCCTCGACTTCTACATAAGCCCGACACTTTGCAAACTCTGTTCCTGAAGAAAGTGTGCAAACAAATTTCATAATGCTGGCTGATGAACTTGAAAGTGTGTACTTCTTTCCGATCGTGTCTGAAGACAAGATATGTGGACGCAGAATGTATGGTCCAATCTGGCGGCAAAACCGGATAGGATGGAATTTGATAAAAAATTCAATTACTGAGGCTGGGTCACTAGAAGCAAGTAGGTTGGCGTTGTGGTGCTGAAAGTTGCTTCCTGGAAGGTACAGTATGAAATAAGGGGCTTCTTGCAAGCGACATTTTACTCTGTGGATGTTTTTTTTCATTGAAAAGCTCTATACCAGAACTCTAGTAAATCAGTATTGTAGTTCCGAGCCTCTGATTATGGTTTTAGGTACATTCAGTTGTGGCATAGAACGCAATTTAATGATTGTTTAACCATTTTTGAATTCTGGTCTGTAAACTATTCTGTTAGCGACTTGGGAGTCAGAAAATGGTTCTAATTATGGATGCATTAAAGCTAAATCTACCGCTAGCCAAAAATATACTTAGGCTTGCTTTTTATTGGTTCCAGGTGGTTTTATACCTGAGCGCGCACATGTTGACTTGTGGTGCACTCATGAAGCTTTGGAAACATCGTGCGGAGTTGAGTATCCTTTCAAAATGTATTAATTATTTTACCAGTTTAACTTGTAAATAAGTTGTTTCAAGAGCTTACTTGATCTTTTACGTTGGCAAGCCTATATATATTTTGCCCCATCTATGATATTCTTTGTCATGATTTTACGCCTATACTTAACCTGCTTGAAGGCTTCTCTCTAGTAGTGTAGGAAAAGGGAACAGGACAAGGAAGAAAAGATGGCGCAGATTGTGAGAGCTCTGTTCCTATAGGCGATTTCTGGCATATGGGGAAATATGGAAATAGATACACACTTGCGGAAATGCCTAGATGATTCCACGTACCTTTATGAAGTCCAGCCGCTTTTTATCTAATCAGATTGCATTGTCTCAAGACTTTACTACGGGGATTGTTTATCCCTAAAATGTGACATAATAAAGACAGGCCATACAAAAGTTCCCCTTGGAAAATCAGCATCGCAACCGAACTGGTAATACCTATGTTGAGGGCGTGCAACTCTAGTTCTACACGTACTTGAACATGTTTACTATGGTTGCAATGACCAACTATACATATAGACCGTCTGAACAAATTGGATTAGATCACTATATTGAAAACAGCGGTTGTGAGACCAGATAGTTACTAGTTTGCTAGCTTCTTGCAGTTGAATCAAAATGCCGGAGTTGTCATGTCTGCACAATGCGAATGTCAAAAAGGCTCTACCCGAACATAGAACGGCTTGTGGGTGTCTGGAAAAAATCGAATCTATCATTGTACATAAGTTTTTTCGTTGGATTCTTGAAGATAGTAATAAGGCGCTATGAATGGCGAAACAAAAACATTTTTACGCCACAGGGCGTGACGGCTGCCTTGTGCTATTCAAAATATTTTAATCGGGACTGAGGTTCCATAGAAGACAGGTTTTGCTGCCAGTTTTGTGTCCTCCTGGCTGCCGCCTCCGTTCTAGACAAAAAAGCCATGGGTTAGTAACGAAAGGGCAGGGTCTCGTATTTGGAGACAAATTTGTGAAAGAACCATGTACTTTTGTGAACTGACCAATAAAAAATAATATATTGAAGCTAAGTCTATGCGGGCTGGCAAGACTTGTAGCAGGTTAGCTTTGGGGCCTAGACTACTGTTACATTTTGTGCCTGTAAACTGCTACCAACCTTGAGGCCCGAACATTTTGCACCCTTCAGTATCGATGGTTAATGGAAAAAATTGTGGAATTCTGCTTCACTCTGTGGAAAAGAAGCTTGCCGTAAATTACACACCATAAATGTGAACTAGTCAAGCAAGTAACAAGTAAGTAACGTAATTTTGCTTTACTACATTGGGGTGTACTGCGTGCATAAATGAAGTCATATTTCGATCAGTTTGCTCGCACGCCTGCTTTGTCCCTCGTGCCAGAAGAACTTTGGCCCCCACGCCATGCTTCAAGGCCGCCACGATTATGATAAGGGACAGGAGGCATCGCCAGGATTCGCCGAGTGCCAAAAGCAACAATACTTTCCAGCGCTGCTCGATCATCACGGTTGTTTTTGGCAACTAAACACTTACATCTTCGTCAGCCACCAAGGAGATCCCTATTATTTTTTAAATTTTTTTCATTTTTTGACGGACTTTATTAGGTCTTGGGCCATTTCAGCGCTGCGCTCTTGGGAAACGGCCAGAGCAATGTTGATGCACATGGGCAAGGGTATACGTATTTGCTAGCCCAATTAGGCAACACCAAAAATGCCGGGCTTTGTTCAGGGATGATGGATGGGACCTAAGAAATCCAACCCTTGATATCGATGAGCATGGCCTGCTGAGCAGGTCTAGAAAATTACAGGCCCAGAATGGAACGAAAGAAAAAAATATGAGATAGTTTTTTTTTTTTTTTTTTTTTTTTTGCGTGTGTTTGAATAACGGAGGGCTGGCTAGGTAACAGCTTGGATGGCAGGCACACTTGTCTGAACTTGCCTTGGGTGGGATGCTTGAAGGGAACAACTGAGTTTTGGTTTGTTCACGTCTTGAAAAGCATTAATGCCAATTCAGTGGAGTATAGGTTGGCACATGCGTGATTCTCATTGAATAAGTGAATGAAGTTGTGAAGTCGGACATGGATCGTGAGTGCAAATGCCTGGACAGAAAATTTTTAAAGCTGGGGAAGGGGTTTTTAGATAAATGTCCGTTTATTGCCTTTAATTGCGCAGTTGTTTCTATGCCCACCACCAAATAGTTCACTAAGACGTTTGAAACACCAGCATGCCTAAAACATAAGAAACTAAAGAGTTTCCAGGTGACTCTGAAATGCTGAATAAAAATCTCAAAATAATTGACAAGTATTCAAAGTATTCCGTTCAAGCAAATCAGAACGTTATAAAACGCTGGTCTTTAAGAACATGGAGTAAAATGTTTGTACCACTGCGAAAAATGGTGAATATTTTAGTGGAGAAAGACGTACTTAGAATTTCACAAAATGTATGCTGTTCAGACGCAATTGCAATTGAATCATTTACTGTTGTAGTTATTTTCGTACGTTTTTGACAAAAACAGATGTTTGTCCTTTGAAATAAAACTTGATTTCTAAAAAATGAACTGCTTGATTGAGATACCACAATTGCTCAAAAATCTACGAACAATGCGCAAAGAGGACTTGAGTTTATTGCGTACAAATTTTCTACCCATGTAAATAGCACAAAATTAAAATGTAAAAACTTCAGAATTGCGACACTCAGATCCCAAGTGTTTTTTGGACCTATTTCAAGTGATAAATTTTAATTTTGTATATCTAGACGTAGAATAAGGAAAGCCCGGCAACTACGCCAGTTAATTTGAGGGAATCGAATATATAAAATGCATTCTATCAAGTTGAATCACATAAATTGTTTGGTAATGTTTGCTTTCATTTCAAGTTGAACACAATGTATTTTCACAAACCTGCAAAAAAAAATTACAAAAGGTATTAACAAATTTAAGCGGTACACAATAGAGCTTAAATAAACTGGAGTGCAATCTCTGTAAGACTGCGTATCTCCCTTCTGACTTCAAATACACGAGAAACTTTGTAAAGGATGCGGAGTATGGTCACGAGTATCTTGAAATCATGTATACTCTTATACAAAATTGAGCATAGCTCAAGGTAAACGATTTGCTCCGCTATAAGCAATCGGTTGATGCCAGAGTATTCTTTCCCTTTCACTTTGCCAAAGACAATTTAATGACACTTGGAAATTAGAAACTCGATATCATTTTAGCTAATATTCTTCGACAAATACTTTGGGTTTGTTTCTTCATAACGGTATGCTACACAAGTCTGGTGTCACAATTCTGTGAGTTACTATAAGAGGGCAAGCACTTCAGCTTTTGCTAAGGTCTTTGTTGCACCCTACCCTACAGCCGTACCCGTCCAAGTTCAACAGTCTCCTTCCTAAACTTTTTACGTACGCATCACGTGAAATACTGTAATCTGCAGAACTAGACACAATTCCGGGAGCACTTGGGGCATCCTGTGAATTTTTGGTGCTCGCTGGTTCCTGTTGCGTGCCTGTGCCAGCAGGTGCACCATGTGAGGGAAGTATTAAAGTTCGCACTCCTGGAGTAGGTTACCCTACTAGAAAGTTTAGGGTAAAATCCAGTTTATACCCAATGCGAATTTGAGAAATTGAGCGTTGCCCAGTCATATATTGATAATCACAGCATAAAAAGACCAGCCAGACCTAATAAATTGCTTTTTGAGACCTGCATACGCGCTCTGATTGGCCAGACTTGCAACAGCCAAGTGCTCGACGCCCATTGGGCTCTGCCCGCGCAGCAAAAATAAAAAACATGCGCCAAAAAAACAGAAAAATACAGCGGAAAATCAGAGACTCTAGAAAAAAGGCACCGGACGCTATTCATAAAAATACGGCGTGCTCTGTTTGCCGGCCTGGGGCTTGAACCCTGCTGCAGCCCTTTTTCACGGCTCTGGGTGTGCGCTGCCGAACTTTATCAAAATGTTGCCATTTAAATTTCGATTTTCGTGTGGACGGGGAGTATTTTTGTGCGGTGGTTTAATTCGATTTTTTCGATTTTTTTTTTTTTTGTTTTTCTCCAATGGCCTCTCTCCTACGCCTCTATTATTTTTTCCCTTCTCAAACCACCACTCTCTGTACTTAACGATTAACCCACCTTTTCTGCGCTTTCTCTCTCCGACAAACCCGCGTCTTGTCTTCACCGCCGAATACCGCCTTTCACCCAGCGAGCATCATCCCTGCATATGCCTACGCGGGGCACTAGGAGGTCCACTACGTGGGCTGGCAACAACAGAGTGCTACGCGTCAACAACAGGTTTTCTGCCGCTGGCGAACTGCACAACTTTTTTGCTGAGTCGACCATCCCACGATTCAATGACCAGCTACTGGAGGCTTACATCAAAGCCATTGCTCCTGGAGCAGAGGACCGCCACTCAGCGTCGCGATCTTCACAAGACTCCCACCAGACTGACGCTGGCTCCGAGTCACGCCAGGAAGACAACAACATTACCCCAGAACGATCCGCCTCTCCCGAAATTTCCAACAAAGTGTATCTCACGGCAGGTCTTTTCTCAGATGTACAGCAGAGCAGGCGGCAATCAAAGACGGGCTTCCGATTTTCTCTTCCCGCCCCTTCTACACGCGCGCTCAATCAAAAAACAAACTTTGTTCTACCGTACAGCATTTACTGTCCCTCGCGCACAAAAGAGCCGGTTTGGAAGAACCTCAAAAAGAGTACGTTCACTTTTGAATTCTGACTGGTTCATATTTCCTATACGTGCGTTCCCTATACTAACTCTGTGTTTACAGATAGCTGGATTGATGTTGAAATCCCGTCATCACGCGAGCAGCGGCCCATGTGTAATTGCAAGGACTCGTGTGGAGAAGATTGTTTAA
The DNA here is from genome assembly GCA_030566025.1 of Geotrichum cucujoidarum. Classification (NCBI taxonomy): domain Eukaryota; kingdom Fungi; phylum Ascomycota; class Dipodascomycetes; order Dipodascales; family Dipodascaceae; genus Geotrichum; species Geotrichum cucujoidarum. Next base: position 17,036 of record JAJMHN010000109.1, read on the forward strand.
ACAGGTATGTTCCTGTCTTTGTTGAAAAGGTGTGTTTTCTAACGTTGGTTTATAAGGATTTTGCAATACGAGTGTGATGAAGAGTGCTGTCCATTCGGCAAAAAAGACTGTGGCAACCGCGCCTTCCAAGTGCTGGCCAAGGAATTACAGCGTGGAAGACGCTACGCAAATGGATTTGAAGTTAAATGGGTAAGTTTTGGACTTGTAAATGTTTTTTCTTTTCAAAGTTGACTAACAGAGCTAAGCTTGGACTGCGTGGACATGGCCTCAGATCGACGAGATCATACAGTCCAAACGAGTTAATTATTGAATACTGTGGCGACGTCATTTCGAGAACTGAAATGCAGCGGCGTATGAAGGAAGTGTATGCTGGCACGAAAAACTATTATATTTTGAATCTCGAGAACGGTTCAGCAATCGACAGTGGTTTGCGAGGCTCAGCAGCAAGGTTTGCCAACCACTCCTGCTCTCCCAACTCTGAGATGCAAAAGTGGTATGTGAATGGCATTCCTCGCATCGGCCTTTTTGCCATAGACACTATCCCAGCCGGTACCGAATTGACATACGACTATAACTTTGATTGGTTTGAAGGCGCTCAGATGCAGGTATGTCTCTGTGGCGAGGCAAACTGTCGTGGTTTTATCGGAAAACGGGGAAGGAAAGGCGATAGCCAAAGGATATCACCCAGTTCGACTTCAAGTGATACCCCTAAGGCTCGCTCTACTTCTCCAGCAAAGAAGATTTTCAAAAAGACGCTTGCCCGAGCAAGTTTACCGCCAGATACCAGAATAGTCAAAAGAAGCCCCGGTCGGCCACCACGGAGAACGAAAACTGCGAGAGACCCTACTACTAATACATCGTCCAAGAGGTCAGTGCCTGCTAGAAGATCCACCCTGTCTTCACTGGTACTATCCAGAAGTGTTTCTCCAGCTGAAAACCCGAGGCCAAGACGTTCCTTCCGTCGACCCTTAGTCCTCGCCAGCGAGGAAGAAGATAATGAAGAAGAAATCGAGATACCCGTAGACCCTATTTCTTTTTCAGACAATCTTTCCGATTACCAACCAGACGCCAGTGATGATTCAGCTCATGAGCCTTCAACTGAAGTCTCACTTCCTCAAAGGAATACAGCTGATATTAGTGTGGAAGCTTACAACAAGGAAAGCAATACTGCCGACGTCATTGATGTTGGAGCTAAAGCTCCAGTAACTGCAGTTGTTCAAAATGCGGAACATGCTGTTGATCCACTAGAGGCGCCTGCTGCACACGATGCCAATGTCGCTGCTTCGTCAAAACTACAAGGCGACCAAGAAACAAATATAGTCGCCCCAAAGCGGAGAGGCAGGCCAAAGGGCTCTAAGTCGAGGAAGCTTCTTCCAGATTTGGAAAGTCTCCCACGAGCGCGTGTCATGCGAAGCTCCTCAATACCTCTCACCACAGTCTCCGTTGACCAAGATGCGTCTCCTAAACGCAGTCGTCGTCTTGCTGGCAGGAAAAGTGAGCCTAGCTATTTCGTGGATGAGGCCATGGCCGATATGGATGAAATAGGTGACAGCAAAACCAACATGGGTGTTGAGGACGATTCCGAAAAGCTCCCTGTCACTACGATTCAATTAAAGGATAGTATTCAAAACGAGCAGGTTTCTGTCGGAGATGAGGCTGAAATTGAATACTTAACGCCTACGGAGGGATCACCGGAGCCACAAGAGCAGACATTTACTCCACCGGCGACAAATAAGCAGTTTTTCACTGGTGAAACTGTTGAAGAAGTCAATGACCATTTTGGCACTTCTACGGCGGCTTCTGCTGCTCACGCGATTGCCATTAAGCATTCAGAGCATGCCGACAAAACCACCAACAGTAAGCCTTCTGATAGCGTCTTGGAGAGGTCGCAAGGTCCGCCAGTTGTTATTCATCCTCTAACCGGTCGTAACACTTTTGCGGCAATTAATCCTACAGCCAACACGCCTTCTTCTTCCACTAGCACAACTATCACGCCACAGTCAGACACTAGAGACACAGCATCTTCTACCCCCACAAATGTCACCGCCGTGCCTGCGAAAAAGGCAAAAGCCACCACACGCACACCTGAGGTCAAATCAGGCAGAGGTCCTGGGCGACCACGCAAAGTACAGAAACCTTCTGAAGAAGCTCATGTGTTAAAAGAGAAGCCCAAAGAACTGGCTGAAAGGGCTGCAGCACTTACTTCAGTGTCTTCTCAAAATAGTTCCTCCGTTTCGTCCAACACTACCTCAACATCTGTTACTACTTCCACGTCTGTTGATTCGAGCTATGCGGTTAAACCAAACATGGATAGTCAAGAGCTTCCTAATATGGCACCAGAACCACAATTGGTAAAGTTGGCTGTATCATCGCGTGAGCAGCCGACATATGCAAATGAGCAGCGAGGACTAAGCAACGAGAACCCCGTTGTTTTGCAGCCATCATTGTTGCCTCCACCACAGAAGGAATTCACCAACAGTCCAAGCTCTCCCCTTCCAGCTTTTAGCAGACCTGCTAGTGAAGTATCGAGTCTCCATACGCGAAATTCAGATGGTCAGTCAACTGCCTTAGAAGCCTTACCCAGATTTTATCAGTCTCCAGTTCATACTCATGATAGAATTGTTATTTCCGATGGCCACAGGCATTACTTGCGTCCGCCGTTCCCAGAAAGTCGTCCCCCAAGTGACATGCATGAGCCATCTCAGGCGGGACCACTGCCCAGTTTATCTGCCGCTGTTTCTTCACAGGCTTCGCGTGAGCTACTATACCCCAGTAATCATTTCGGTCATTCACACCATCCTGGTTACAACGTTACTGATCTTTCGCATTATGCAACGCGCCCAGTTTCTAATGCTCCGGGCCCTTACCTTCCAAAGTCATTTGGATCAATTCAACCTCAGTTTGGCAGGGACAGCTCTGCACTACAGCCTTTAGTATCGCCACTTCCTTCAATCCAACCGGGTCATTCTCAAAGCTCGTTTAGTTTAAACGCTCCTGGGTTACGTCAATCTTTTGGCCAGCCTCCAGCAGAGCATGCAGGCAGTTTCACTGAGCATGGATCTAGTTCTATTGAGCAGAGGCGTCCCAGTCTTCCTTTGCAGTCTCCAGTGGGACAAGGTTTCAATCGGTCGCAAATCCCCAACATTTTAAGCAATTCTCCTTCTTTCGTGGCTACTCCGAAGTCTTCCATGAATTCTATGGAAGGCGCGGCCAATCCCTCAAGACGCAATTCTATTTATCAGTCCGAACATCAGCAATCTGGTAGCCTCAAAACAGACCCCCACAATTATCGGTTACTTCAGAGAGAAAGTTCTGGCGACACGTCGTGGCGACAGCAAGTGAGCATCCAATCACTTGTGTTACCTGAAACCACGGGAGTGGTGCATGCGCCACACCCAGTGTCACACCCTCATGCTGCCCCTTCAGAAGAGAGGGCAAATCTGGGTCGCTACTCCCCTCCAAAGAAAAACTCCATCTCTTCGTTGGTGAATCCAACTCTTTCAGCATATCCACATGTGATTTCGCCGGAGGAACACCAGCCATCAGCTTATTCTTCTGCACCTTTTCCGTTCACTTCTTCTGAACATGCGGCTATGCAGGCTGGAACAAAGCCGTCTTCGGCCCAAGCACTTAGTCCTCAGAGTATTGCAGGCACTACTGCACAGGCCAAACAAAGCCAAAGAACGACACCTATTCCAAACATTTCCAAGTCTACTACACCAGTTGCTAAACCGAAGCGAGGAAGGCCTCCTAACTCAACCCACGTGTCTCGCCCCTCCCCTCAGCCTATTGCGCCGTCGGCTTCTTCCAAACCAGCGGGTGTGCCTCATGCATTGACTGTCGGTACAGCTCCTCAGCGGATATCCCCATGGCCGTCAACAACTGGGTCTAATGTTGCTACATCAAAGGATAAAACAGTCACTGCCCTTAAAAAGAAGACTCCAAAGAAGCCTCGGGCTAAGAAAGAAATCCCACCAAATGGTGCGAAGCCACGCCGTGGTCGGCCTCCAAACAGTGCACCTGCTCAGCGCCCCTATTTAGCTCCATTGGCATTGCGACCAGCCAGCTCTTTGGACTTGACAGAGTCTTCCAACAAGGTTCTCAAGCCACAGATCTCGGTTCCGGGAGAAACTATTGTCATATCTCGCCCCAAAATTAACACGCAATTGGGTGTCTCGCCTAATTTGCCAAAACATGGCGACGCATCCAAGAAACGTCCGAGAAAGAAGGCAGACAACGAGGATGATGGGCTGTCAAAAAAGCCTCGGACTTTGCCGCCACTGTTGCCTCAGGAACACCCTCCCGTTCGTACTGACACAAGCACGAGAGCTCCGATTAGTGGCAATGTGGCGCCCCCTCCTAACGAACCATCATCATCTCGCCACAAGAATTCGGCGTCTCCAAGACTGACTGTTACCAATGCCATTAAGGCTGCTTTTGGCATAGGAAATCAAACTGAACCAGCGTACGCTGGGGAAAACCAAAAGAGAGGCCGCGGTCGTCCAAGAACTCGCCCTAAGGACTATTGGACTTACAACAGTAGAAAGGCAAGAGGTGAATTTGGTCCAGGTAGCCTCACCAAACAAAACGGTAGCCCGTCACGTGCAAAACCAGTGGAGGAATCCTCGTCTACACCCAATGCATCTGTAGAAAATCGTCCGATTCCTTCTGGAAATACCAATTAGTTGAGGCCTTTAGTAAGTAACAAAAAGAGCATGGGCTCCATCTTGTTCTCCCTTTACAAGGTAGGAACATTTTATTTATATCTTAACATTTATTCACATTTGTTTCTATTTAAACTACATCGTAGTTTGTTTGCCAGACGAATTGTTAATTTGATCAAATTAAAATGAAATTAATTTTTGAAAAGAATGTCGTTAATAAAAAAGATTTCATAGAGAAAAGTACACTTTGAAAGACTAAAAATACAATATGGTGCCGCGGCAGCAACAATCGTTTACATGAAACCACGGAAATGGCCCATGCCTGATCTGGCTGGAGGTGGCTGGGGTTCCTTTTTGCGGATTGTGTTTTGGACTCCTCCGCGGCCTCGTATACGCGTTTGCTGCTCAACTTGAGACCCAGCCTTTTTCTTTACCGGAACGGGCATACCCAGAGGGGAATTGGAGTAATCCGTACCTCCTACCGACTTGTCGCCAGTACTTGTTGAGCTTCTGGTAGAGGGCGCGTCGGACGTATAACTGGTCATGGTGTTAGTATTGGCTTCTGGCATGATATCGTAACCAAGCAGCGATTTCGGCTGAGAATTTTCCACAGGATTGCGAACATCGGTACTCCTTGACACTTCCTCAGCTGTAATATACTTGCGAAATTCATCGTTCAAGTAGGAATATTTCTCAGCCAAATCTTTATGTGCATTAGAAAGCTGGGTATATTGCTCGTCAGCACTACGCTTGAAATCTTCAAAGCTCTGTGTGAGTTTGCTGGAAGGGTTTCGTTGTTTTTCTTGATAGTCTCGCAATTGTGCCTGGAGGTTTGTGATTTGTCGTCGGTACTGATTTTCAGATCTGATCCTTGCGCTTTCCGCCGCCTCTCTGGCGGAAGTCAGTTCTTTAATACGGACCAAAAAGTTGGACACTTGGTCTGATTCTTCCGGGCTCAAAAAATTGGCAGTCTTTTGCTCCAGGCGTACCACTTTCTCATCCGCATCAGCCAATGCTTTTTTGTAATCGGCAGCCAGTAAAGACTCAGCAGTCAACTCCGTGATTTTGAGTTCAAGCTCTGCAATTTTAGTTTCTTTCTTGACAATACTTTCAAACAAGACGTCGCCTTCATTTTTTGAGCGCTCTAATTCAATCTCCAGTTTACTCGCTTTTCGAGAGGTTTCTTGCAACGAGGATCTCAAATCTTTATTCTTTTGGAGCAAACTGGTTTCATAAGACTTTTGCTGGTCAAAGACAGTCTTTTTGCTCTTTTGCATCACGTTTGTGCGCTCTTCCAAAGAAAAAATCTTTTTACGCAGCGCACGGTTGGCAGCAACAAGATCGAAAACACTGTCGTTGTAGATGGCGTTGTGTGACCTTTCTTCTAATATTTTGTAGTATTGGTACTGTAAGTGTCTCTGCGAGTACAAAACAAAATCAAATTCGTTTTTGAGTAGCATGAGTTCACGCTGGTAGAATAATATAGAAGAATCAGAGGTTCCAACTGAATGTTGTTTTGATGTTCGTCCTTGTGGAATGGGGGGTATGTCATCTGTTTTGGACTTTTCGTTGCTTGCGTACACTGCGGTTGGGGAGAGACGAAGGGGCTCCGGGTCGGTATCGTTTCTTTGTAGACCAGAATTAGTTGTGTTCAAAGGGCTGGTGACCGTCAATTGGGTAACCGAGCTTGATGGCTCGGATTGTGCAATAAGTAAAGGGCTTGCTGTCACCGCATCAAGAGAGTTGCTAAAGGGGTTCACCATGGGAGAATTAGCAGCTGAAATATGTGTGGCATGACGAAAGACAGGACTGGCAATGGAATCATTGAGGTTTGAATTACTGGGAATTGGGGTATCATCATCCGTCGCATTCGACCGTCGGTTGTACAAACGATTGTGTTCATTTAGTAAATCACCAACACTTTTGATAGGTGGTGACATAACAAAAGGCGGAGCATTCCCAGAGTCAGGGAGAGGTGGCTGTGATGCCTCACGCAAGTTCATTTTCGGTGACGACATGCGTCCATTGCTTGGGCTGAGCGTACCTCGTGCAAAGTCTGGGTCTCTCATCGAAGCAGCCGCTAAGCTTTGTTCGATGTCAGCCATTATCGTAATGCTGTTCTTTCTTTTACTCTCGTCTTCTAATGTTGAGAATATTCCTTCGTGCAACACTGGCAAATTCCGGGAATTGCTTTGCTGGTTGGATGTGCTTTGAGATATGGAGTAGGTTCGCAATCGAGCTGTATGATCTGTGATGTGGAGACCCAAGCAGTGAGCTGATATGTCCTTTATTGATCCCATTCTTTCCCATCTTGTTTTGTCCGTAAGTTCTTGCTCTGGAGTGAATAATACCATGAACAAATTCAAGAGATATTGAGGTAAAATGGACTTAATAGTAGTGGTGATTCGGTAATCGCTCCAATTAACCGGGAGAGGATCTTTGTACTCTATTGATTTGAGGAAAAAGCTGGGGCTGTTTGAGAAAGCGATTGTGCTGTGAGGGTACAATCCGTACAACATGGTGAACAAGGGAGAAATGTCAATATTGGTAAGATCAGGTATGCCAAGAGCTTGCTCCAAAACTTTCCAGTTGTTGCTAGTGGCATTCGTTGCACCATTTGCTACACCTGCATCACTGGTACTCACTGTTTCTGGTGCAATCGCACTTGTGTCCAGTGGTGTATCAAAATTAGCCTGTTGCGCATCTGGAGCAGTGACGGTGTTGAAAGCCTCGTGTTCTGGGTGGTTTGAACCAGAATTCGCAATATAAGCTTCGCTGGCTAATGTAAATTTGAGATTTTCTATCGGCAGGGGCGACTGGAGGTCAATCTCAGGTTGCGAATACAAGCTGGAAACACGCCCAAAAATAACTAATAATTTTTGAAGATTGACGCTGGGAGCAATATGGGGGATGAGCATAACAAAAATATTTATACTCATTTGTAGTGCTGTGGTGGAATTGTCGTGGAGAAGACTGTTGTGTAGAACGGTCATGAATGAGGTGCTGGAAACTTCAGAAAGGTTTGCATCGCTATGCTCTCCTACAAGACTAGATACTAGTGACAAGACATTCAAACGGTGATCTAGATCAAGAAATTTTTGTCCCGAGAGATTCATGAAAAAGTTGTAGGGTGAATGTTTGCCGTATTCTGTCAATATGGTTTTGGCGTTTTGTATAATGAATCGTTTTCGTTCCGCAAGACCAAGACCTGCCTCTTCTAGAGTGAAATATTTGGAAATGTTCCCACCCTCAAAGAGCTGAAAGATCCAGTAGAAGTAGAGTTGGCTGGGCGTTTCGATAATGACATTTTCAGAAGAGACCTCGTCCTGCTTCTGAAGTTCTGTACCGTTTTCATATTGCTTTCGAACCAGAGGAGACGTGCCAGCTTTCAGAACTGCAAGGAAAAAGTTTTGTGAAGCTTTAACCACGTCATTCCTATGGCCAGCGGAATTAATAGCTGGATTAACGTAGGCGGTAAACCATTGAGCTAGCTGGTCTGCTTTGTTTAATTTTGGCGCTAGTAAAGCTAAACACTGCAGAAAAAGAGCGTCCCTTATTTTGTTTTCATTTGCCAGTTGTTGTAATCGAAGTAGCTCGTCGTGCAGTTTCAAAACATCTGGTGCAATATCCGAGGCAGAAAAGGCGAGGAACTGAGATATCAAGTCGACTACATTTGGAGGCAGAGACGTCTTGTCGGCAGAGGGAACGTCTGTGCTGAGAAAATATGACTCAATAGCCTTGGAAACGGACCGCAGATTGCTGTACAGAGTTAGTCAATTGCAAACTATAGACTTAAAGAACATACACGCTCATGGAAATGCTTGGACTGAATCAGGGTCAACAGTGGTGGAAACGGAGGAGCTCAAGTGTCGGTCGCTGCTACAAGCGCTCAATAAATCAAAAGCATGTATGAAAATTGATTTGTATTGTTGCTGAGCTATAAAAATCACAATTCGAGTAGAGGGATTACAGCTTGGAAACTTCGCGATGGTGGTGGAAAGAGTGAAATCATAAGCAATATTTTTTTTTTTCTTGACTAGGGATTGAACGCGGAACAAGCAAAAAGGTTTGGAACGGCGGGAAGAGAGATTTGACTCTTGTTGACTCTTTCACGGAGGAATTTGAGGAGCTCTTCAGGCTGTGGAAGGCTCTGCGACACTGAGTGCGTCAGAGAAGAGGGCTCATGGCCACAAATGCCATCGTGACCGCCCGAGAGTGCTCTTAGTTTGTAGTTACCTAGTAGCCTGGCTCAGGTCCAGGCTTTTTAAGTGCTCTTGGTAATGCTTTCTCACTAGCAAAAATACGTATTATAGCGTTTCCATACTTTTGACGTCGATTACCACCTAAACAGGTCGCAGCGAAGTCTCTTCTTTACAAAGACCTGAGACTTCTTCGCAGCGTGCCGCTATCGACGTTGGTAGTCCTCACAAGTCAGGACGGGTCTTGAAATTCTGATTATTAATGATTACCTCATGATGAATAATTATGTGGGTATACCGCTCCGCGTTGGAGAGTTTTCTGACTTGCTCACTTATCGCTGCTTTCTATTCCACTTCGCTTCAAACGAGTAACTGACTAAACATGAGGTTTATCACTTTGCATCTTAATGCACTTGTTGCTAGACCCTGTCTGGGCAGCGTGCCGCGCGTTTTTCATGCTCGATGCTACGCAGTGGCGTCTACATCAACTTACAAAAAAACACCATATACCAAAAAGCCAGTCTCGGCCGCCAGTTATTCCAAGTCGACTACTGCTTCTTCTTCTTCTCCCGCTACCGCACCTTCTGCTTCGTCATCCAAGAGTCCTTCGACCTCCACTTCGCCGCCTGCAGAAAGTTCTCCTGTCGCGTCTGCAGAATCAAGCACACTAGGCGGTTCTGTCCAACCTCCCACAGCCATTGGTATCACCACAAATGCTATCAACTTTCAAGATGGAGACGCAAATGCTGTAGGCCAAAGTAATGTTTCTTCCGTGGATTGGTATAACTCTTACCATGGACTGGGTTTGGAGCCATTTCCAAAAGAAGTGGGTGCTATTCTCACAATGCCTCTCGACGCCGAAGAAATTGAAATCAAGCCCGACGGACTCATTTACTTGCCAGAGATCAAATACCGCAGAATTTTGAACAAGGCCTTTGGTCCAGGTGGCTGGGGTCTTGCTCCCAGAAGTGAGACCATCATCACTCCCAAGATGGTTACTAGAGAGTACGCCTTGATTTGTCAAGGTCGTTTGGTTGCTGTCGCCAGAGGTGAACAGGACTATTTCGATCCGAGTGGAATCCCTACCGCTACTGAAGGTTGCAAGAGTAACGCCATGATGAGATGCTGCAAGGATTTGGGTGTTGCTTCTGAACTTTGGGACCCGCGATTCATCAGAACGTTTAAAAAGAAGCACGCTCAGCAGCTGTTTGTAGAGCACGTCACAACAAAGAAGAAGAAGAGCATTTGGTTGAGGAAGGACGATGAAGTGTCATACCCTTTCAAAAAATGTTAGAAAAGTAATATTCCAGCAATTGTGTACATAGTAAATTAAATAATACTCAATAGACTAATCCAGGTACATGTTGCTCAGAATTTTCGCCCAGACAGTCAACAAATCAACCACGGCTGCTGGTTCAATGCTCATATTGACTACATCAAGCTCAAAGCATTTGCTGTTGTCAGTCATGTTTATCAAATTCTGTGGGTGTTATGTTCTCAGTTGAAGAAGAATTTTTCTTCCACTGAAACCAACCTGATGACCTTCTGCGATCATTAGGAGGAGTAGACGTTTGGGTGGCCATAGATGCTGCGTCACCATAGTTCTGGCTTGCTTCCTTCTTGACGAAATCAAAGTCGGCGTCAGAAGTAAGCGAATTGTTTGAAGATGATTTGGATTCTACTCCGATTTGCGAAGGGCCAGACACATTGCGGTTGTATGCAGTTTCACTAGCAAAACTAGCACCAGTTGAGGAGCCAGCATCATTGCCAAAGCTGTTGCCTAAAATCTGTTCATGTCCAGCAATTGGAGTAATGTTGCGCGAGCCTGTGTTTGAACCCTTGGAAGAAGACTGGATTGCTGCCATGCCAAACTTCAGCGCTGAGCCAATGAGTGCAGATGTGTTGGGCTGAGATTGCTGTGCTCCCAGATTTCCTCCCTGCTGTTGCGGGGCATTGTGTGAGTTCGAAGCTGGTTGACCAACAAGTGTAGGAGGCTGCTTCAATAGCGAGAAGAAGTTGTCAAGATATGATGTGGGTTCAACACTAGAAGTCTGCGCCACATCTTCATGACTACTCGGCTGTGGGTCAACCTCAGCACTTCTGTAAGGGCGAACCTCAGTTTTCATCAAATAATGAAAGCCGTATTCTTTGACGTAGTGAAGGACTTGCTGCAAATGTTCCAGACCAAAAGCTTTGAGCTGACTATGCAATTTCCAAACGCTTTCATTAATTTGAGTCTCATGTTGACTAAGAAAAGGCTGGACGTGGTTGACATAAATCTGCGAAGCTCCTTGAGTTTGTGGTAACACCAGCCAGAGCACAAACAAAAGTCTAACCAAGCTGAAGAAAGGTAAGAAGTTGACCAAAAAGCCAAAGTATGCTTCCGCGTTCAATTGAATGGAGTAAACAACCCAATACATGAGCCAAGACCGTAGAAGAGAGGCGTCATTCTGTTGCAACGAGCGGTATGAACCAAATATAGGCAGAGCGGTAGAGGCAAGAAGACTTCAGTCGAAGTTAGTAAAACACTGCCGACATTGCATTTGCGCGCAAACATACCTTAGAAAATTGAAGAAGAAGGCAAACATGATAAAAGACAGTTCACTTTCCAGTGAGGCGGAGCAAAGTTCAAGTCGAAATAAAGAAGAATAACGAGCTGGGCGACTGGGAACCGAGGTCGAGGGTTGGGCAGCAAGGAGACAGCAAGTTACGGCAGCTATGTCTATTGCAAATCAAGGATTGAAATGAATTAATCTGTTCGTCTGTTGAATTCAAAAGTTCGAAAGAGAAATGGGCGGAACAAGTAGTGAAGAACAATGGGAAGAAGTTGAGACTTTTTTTAAAATTATATGCGGAACCCCATTATTGTTCATGCAGGGCTCGAGTCTGAGCATGGCCTCAATAAAAAAGTTTCACTACAAGGCTTGGATAGCTCGCCCGTTGAAATGCATTAAATGCAATCAGGAATGTATTTCAAGTGTTGAACTACTATTATTATTTATTATACTTTCCTACAAATATTAAATATAATCCAGAGTCGGAGGAGGTTTGTTGAAAAGCTAAAGGCTGGCAGTCTGGTGTGGGATTTCGACACGTCTCTCTCACGTTTTTCTATTCAGAGTGCAATTAAGTGCAAACTGAAGCAAATCATGGAAAACAGTGGGTAATAATCATTTCAGACAGCAAGGACGTCTTGGTATATATTAGCTTCTTGGAGGTATGTCAGAAGCTCATCAATAATGTCGACAGTCTCAGCCGGACTAGCAATCCAGACGGTACAAGCCGCTTGACGAGCCTTAAAATCATTTGCGCCGACTGAAGCAAATTGATCACCAACATGGAGGGTTTGGAAACCATTGATGTTACCCAAGTATTGCTGGAGAGAAAGAACACCAAGACGCTTATCACCAATATCAATCCAAACATCACTTCCTCCGTTGAAAGCGCAAAACTGGAGGCGCTTAGCGGCTGGACTAGCGTCAAGCTTAGCCTGTGCAGTGAGAACGATTTCCTCTAAAAGTTCTCTGTAGATCTTGCGCCCCGGTAATGGTACAATTCCAACACCTCGATCCTTTCGAATAATAGTTGCAGGGAGAAGAAGCTTCTGCTTTTCTCCTTTCAATACTGCTTCACCAATGTTGAGGACAGCCTGAATGTCTTCTTCAGACCAGTGCTCAATTTCAGGCAATCTCCAAGTCTCTGGAGGAACCCAGCTCAAGTGATGGGTCTCCGTGCTGTATCTGAACAAGAAGTTGGATTCACCGCCCATGACCAACAGATTTTGTTTCTGAGCATCAGTCAAGACAGTAGAGTCTCGAACTGCGTCCATCAAACCTCTCAGTCTCTCTTCGTACTTTTCACCAGATATTTCCGAGTATCCCGCTGCTGTCACAATTCCCACATGAATGTCGTTTTCCAAAAGCTTCAGCAGTCTGTCTACAACTGGGTTGTCGGGTGTGAGTGACATTCCATCTTCGTACAATGTAACATCACCATCAAATGTAACGAGCTTCAGAGGCTCACGTCCACCAACCAAACACATGGCTTGAGCAGTATTAAGAATCAGTCTAATGTCGTTGAAACTCGGACTGACCAATCTTCGGGCAGAAATTGCTCGCTTCTCGTCTTGCACATAGAATGCTCTTACAAGAGGCAATTTAGTAAAAAAGCTGCCAATTGAAGGGACTAGCTGTTTAAGTCGACCTTGCGCATTGTGTCCTACTTGTTGCATATAAACTTGGACATGTTAGTGTGATTTCAAAGTAAATGCTGTAAAAAAAAAAAAAAAAAAAAAAAAAAAAAAAAAAAAAAAAAAAAAAAAAAAAAAAAAAAAAAAAGCTTACTCTGTTGCTCAACCAGCTTTTCAACGTCAAAGAAAATCTCGGCATAGCGACGTCTAGCCTCTGCTTGGTTCCTGGTTTCATCGCCTGCGCGGTAGCTATTAGACGGTCCCGCATGGAGTACAAAAGGAACCTAAAGTAATTGATTAACAATTGTAACTCTTGACATATGTTGGGGGAGTGAAACTTACAGCCAAGAGACCCTTGATCCATTCAATGAATTCGTCTCTGCGGTGCGATTTAAGGGCGTCTACATTGTTAGCTAAAGGACTCACTTGCAAAAGGCTACATATATTGAGTCATACATTCGACGCGATATCTACACAAAAGGTTAGCAAAGGTGGCTCTTACGACAAGAAAGATATTTCTGCATACCTGGAAGTCATTGTGCTTGCAGTGCTCTTGGATGGCTTTTAACTGGGGCGAAAGCAAGAAAATTATCCTTTGAAACGGCACCTTTCAAAAAGCCTTAGATAATGAATGAGTTCTCGATGCGATTTGGTCAAGGGAGAAAAAGAATGAAGAGAAGTGGGCAGGAGAGCAGGTTGATAAACGTGGAAAGAATCGAGCTTTTGAATCGATAAGTGGGCACGGCTGCTTAGCGGCTTACGCCAACACTGGCCTAACGGAGTGCCTCAAATGCCGCGGCCCGTCGGAGTTTCCGACGGCAAACCCCGATGACTGTGAGGACCCCACCTTGCCGGGTAATTGGTAAACACGTTCAACTGGCGGCAAATAGGCGCGGCAAAAAGGCGCGTATCGCGAATCAAGATGATTCATGAATTGTACTTGAGTCGACATTACTGTTTCTCTTGCCCGGTTGTTGCAGGTATTACGGCGCGGAATGGCTTGCACACATGATTATGTTGTGACACTTTAACTTCTATGGTATTTTGAACACCAGGCTGACCTCTGACGTGGACAAGATCTTTGTATCATCCATAGACCGACGTATAGTTTGGCCGCATCTCAATCAAAGAAGTACTACAGTATCATTCTTTGTCACTGGTTCACTTTTTCAAAGTATTATAAAGGGTTTGCTTTCGATCAAACCTGGGCTATTTTTGTATCTATGTTAATACAGGATACGTAACTATCATATGAAGCGTTCCATCACGATAAGAGTCATGAATGTATTAGTCTCTGTGAACTGCAAATTGCTTGTTAGAAAAGTAGTGGCGTTTGTAACTGTCTTGCGCCTTGGTCCTTTTTTCTGTTGGGCCCTTTTGACTGTAGGTGCTGTATTATTACAACGTGAATGTACAATTAACACGCTAGAATTTAACTATTTGCTTTAAAAATATAAAGTCTGTATACTTTATAGAAAAATGAGCAGACTTTCATTTAAGCGTTTCGAAAAAAGAGAAATAAGTCCAAGTGTTAATCACGGTGGGCTTATCATTGTTGAAAGAATAATATCACACATTGCTTAAATGTAAAATCAATCGTCAGCAATCAAGAAGCGGTTCTTTTTCTTTGGTTGGCAGCTATTTTAACCCGGTGTGTGTTAAAAAAAATTCATTAATTATATCGAAGTTACAAATAGGAATATGGTCGCCTTTTTCGTGAGTTGAAGACCTGCTACTTGAGTATTTCAATATGGAAAAAAAATCTTCAAAATGAACTGGGCAAGCTAAATTACAATATCAATGGCTTTAAGAAAAATGTGTTTTGCCTCTGAAGCATTGATAGCATTGTATATCAAGCCATAATGTTTAAGGAAAAAAATATCACTATCTATGCTCAATTAAAGAGATTGAGTCAATCTTTGAAATAGCAATTGCTGCACGCATTACTTTTTTCTGAAATTTGCATTTTGAGGATCTCACTTGAATTAAAATCCTAGTGATACTTTTTTGCAGATGGGCTTTCAAATGGGCTTTTGAGAGGTATTTCTATTTTAATTATAGAATGCGTTATGTAATTTTCCAGTATTCTTTTCATGAGCCGGGGCTCTAGACGCACCTGAAAGGGTGGGTAATACAATAGACGGAGGGAATAGAGTATTGGATTTGGCTAAGGAAACTAGTGTTAAGTAAGTCTGAATACAGAAAGGTTAAGGAAGGAAGAATCAACTACAAGTTGAGAAGGAAATATAGAAAGCTATTGGGAGGAAGGGCGTAAGCACTTACAAACCGGCGTGTCGCTTTTCTTGCAGCGCTGTTGTCGCAAACGTAAGTAGTCTTGATATTCAAACGCTTATATCTATCTTTCAAAGTTAATCCCATTGTAGCATTGGAGTTGACTTTAGAAAAGAGTCAAGCAAAGAAACTAAGAATAAAAATAAAATCAAAATACATAAAAAAAAAAAAAAAAACAGATGCTCAACATAACATTTTATTAAATGCTACACTTAATTCACGCCCGACTACGTATCAAAAACCTGAAAAGTAAAAACACTGGCATTTAAATTTTTATGACCTTTTTTTAGTATATTGTCGATGACATATGGCAAATTTCAATAAGGGAAAAGCGTGCCTGACATTTTGACCAGTATATTTTTTATATCATGACACCCAGGTTACCCAGATTATTCTGGAAAGGCTGGTACTAACTTTTTTATCATCTGGGCTTGCTTCAATTGCATCAGTTTTTTTTATTTCATTGTTGATACCTATATTGAGCGCAAACAATTTTTTTTTCTTTGGCTCTTGAATTACCAATACAATTTATATGGGCAACAATTTAGGCTTTGTCATGTATCCTGACTGTGGTTGAAAAATAAGAAAATTTCAGCAACAATATTATTTCTTATTACCAGTATCTCTAGATTTTGGTCTCATGGTAAATGTTTTTTTTTTTTTTTTTTTTGGTGGCAGACAATGTACTATAATGTTTGAAGCCAAATTTATATTATTGTTGCATAATCACTCAAATATCTCTTGATACAAGAATGCTTTTTGCACTGTAACTCAAGATTCTGTTGTAGCATAATTTTAACATTGAAACCAAGTAAGCATTCTAGGCTTTTTCAAGTTAAAATTTTGGAAATAGGGCTGCTTTGGTCACTGTCTTTGCTATAACACACGCAAGTTTTCAACAGCGGAAAAAGCGGAGCGACGGAAAAAAGCCAAACGTAATCAACATTCTCAATATATTGAAAAAATCTTTTTTGCTATTTTATTAGAATGATGGCAATTTGATCTAATGGTCTGCAAGTTTCACCCGTGATGTCACTTCTGACATAACACTAGGATTTAATCTCGTCTCCATAGAAAGGTGCCTTTTCGTTATTGAGCCCATTTCACCAATCTTTCCCCATAAAATCGAGAACTATATTTAGCTGGAATGTCCGTCACTCACGGTGGAATTATGTACTGTAATGTAACTCTTGCTTGCCCTGTTTGGTCACGTGACTAAACGAAACTAATTATGCGCCAGTGGTTTTCTACTTGTGGTATTCTTGAGGTTGTTAAGTAGAAGTTAGAACAAAGTTCCAGCAAACTTGGAGGAACTTCTCCAAACACCATCAAAAAAAAAAATGACAGCAGAGTGGAAGGTCCGAATTAAAGCAAAACTCGACAAGGTACAGGGTTCAGTTCCCAAGGAATGGAAACTTCCTGACAATATTATTGCTGACCTGAGCGAACCCAATACTTTCAAGCAGGCTGTAGACTTGCTTCTGACTACTCGAGAGCAATCCATCACTCAAGATTACACAGCAAAAGAATTGGTCCAGAAACTAGCCGATAGTGAGTTTTCTGCCGTGGAAGTTGCTACAGCATTTTCTAAAAGAGCTGAGATTGCCCGAACATTTGTGAATTGCGTTACGGAAGTCAATTACGCTGCAGCGATTTCTAGAGCCCAAGAACTGGATGATCACTTAAAAAGTACTGGAAAGACTGTTGGGCCATTGCACGGATTGCCTATCTCCGTGAAGGATTCTTTCAATATTGAAGGCCTGCAAAGTACAATTGGTTGTGTCTCGCGGCTTGACCGCCCATTGGCCGATTCCAATACGCCATTGGTGCAGATTCTGTTAAATTTAGGCGCCGTCATTCACGTCAAGACCAACGTCCCTCAAGGAATTATCACCAGCGATAGTCATAACAATATTTTTGGGCGCACTCTTAACCCGTACAATCCTACTTGGACTGCTGGAGGTTCCTCTGGTGGTGAGGCTGCTCTAATTGCTTTGAGAGGTTCTGTACTGGGAGTTGGGACTGATTTGGCTGGGTCTATTCGCATCCCAGCGTGGTGTTGCGGAGTTTACGGTATTAAGCCTACTATTGATCGTATTCCTTACACTGGCATAGAATATGGTGGAAACGACATGGGGAAAATTGGAGTTTTGGCTAGTGCAGGTCCTTTAGCAAATACTTTGGAAGATTGTGCGTATTTCATCGAGATGGTTTTGAGCACGAAGCCCTGGCTTGAAGACAACACTGTTCTCTCACAACCCTGGAGCATTTCCGATATGACTTGCAATGCAGCAACTCCTATTACTGTTGGTATTGTGTATCAGGATGATGAATGTGACATAGACGAAGATGTGCGTGCTGAACTTAAGTCTGTGGCAGAAAAGCTCACAAATGCTGGTCATAAGGTCGTGCACTTAACCCCAGGAGACTATCCAAGCTTTCTCGAAGTCAGTTCCAGTATTGCATTCCCTCTACTTGATCTTGATCCCGAGCGCCAGGTTTTGAAAACTATCATGGAAGGAAATGAACCAATCGTACCCAGTGTTGCCAAAATTTTTGCTGGTCTTTATTCACCTTCTGAACCGTCCACTGAATCTGGTGAACTGATTATGACTAGTGTTCTTGCGGGGTGTACATCTGCTAAAGAAGTTACCGCTGCTACTGAGCGGCAGGTAAAATACCGCGGCCTTTGGGAATCTGTTTTCCAAAAACATGGGCTTGATTCCCTGATTTGCCCTTGTTCCAAAGAGTACGCACCTCCTGTCGACACATACACTGTGCTGCCTTACACCAACAACTGGAACACGCTTGATATGCCAGCACTTACAATTCCTACTAATCGTTTCGACTTGCAAGGGTATAACTTTGGTGTCAAGCCTAAAGCTATTCAAGTTGTTGGACTTCGAACACAGGATGAACAACTTCTTTCCGCGGCTTTCACTATAGACAGAGTTCTCAATCATTAAATATCATAGATATGGTACACTAGTAGAGTCTGTGAAAGTGGGCTCGATGTGTCAATACTTTCATGGCTTTTAATTGATTCGAAAATTTTTGCAAAAAAGCACTTCTCTTTGTACTTTTGATAAATATATTGAGAAATTAATGCTTATAAATAATATAAATTAACAACCATGTGACTGAGCACTCTTAGACCGCGATAGCATAATCGTCGGCCCGATTACTTCTATCATCCATCATTTCATTAATGGCTGCTTCTTGGAAGGTTGTAGCCATAGAATCAGCTTTCCTCCAATGTTGTGCAAACCCTTTAAAAGCCTCCATACTGAGTTTCACATGCACATGATGATAATCAATCTCTTCTTGCTCAAAGTCTCTGCGACCTTCAATAGACTTAAGAAAACTCAGTGAACGCAGTTGAATAGCACCAGCAATAATCAAGCAACAGCTGTACAGAGGAGTTCTTTTCACTGCGACATCGACTCCCAGAGTCGAAACGAGAGATATCAAAACTTTAGCAGCATACACACACTTGAGCGTAGAAAGGCGATTTTGAAGGTAAGCATTGAGTGCCTGGGATCTCTCTCTTGGTGCAGGTAGTAACAGCTCGGTGGCAATAAATGTAGCATGAGACATGCGCCCAGGGCAGTGGACTGAAGGGGTCGCTATGCAAGATAAAGGGAAATGCATTACTATCATTGCAAGATATAGAGACATTATGCTCTGGTAAATCCCGTCGTCCACAATGCCATATTCACTGACCAGTTTGGGAACCAAATCTGAAGGCGAGAAGCCAACCCGTGCTTCGATTGTCATCGCACCCTTTAATAGTTGTTCAAATGTTGTAACAACATTGTTAAGCCTTTGAAAGTCAGTTTTAACTGTTCCTGCTTCGAATGAATTAAAAGTGCCAATCATTTCTTTTATCAGTGTTATTGTGCGGAAGCGCGTCTTGAATGCAAATCCAGGAACGTCCTCCGCTTCAACAAGACTTATCAACTGACTGTCAGACACAAAAGGAGAAAACTTTTGCCCAGTAATCATACTTGAAAAGGTGTCCATGAAGTATACTTCGTGTGCGACTTTGGCCAAAGCTTCCTGGTACTCAACCATGTTCAGTGACACGGTTCGCCAACTGCTTAGAATGTTAGCACAGTCTTCGTGGCTGAGACCCCCTTGGTTGCGGATGTAGGCACTGAATGATCTATAACAGACATCTGAACTGCATTTTATCATACTGAGAGAAACATCTGTCATGCCAGACATGTGAGACACTATGCTTAATAAAACCATAGTCTGAAGCTTGATCAAGTCTGGAACGGCTTTTCTTAACTTTTCTTGAATGTCCTTGACCAAGTGTTCAGTGTCCTGAAAACTCATGAGTTGGAAAGAAGACAAAACACCCACCGTCAAACCCATGACCGCTAGAAGTTCTGGTGCATACCCAATGTACAGTTGTAACTGTTCCCGAGGGGGTAAGAAAGGATGTCTGTAATGGAAGTTTTGATAGTATGCATCCATGATTTCGGAAGAAGATAGTGACTGATGGACATGATATTTAAGCACGTCTATTCGACGCAAATCATGGAAAGGATCAATGGGAGCTGTAAAAGCTTCGAAAAGAGCCTCTGGAGTAAGAACGTGCTCGGAAATAGTTTTCACCCAGTCCAAGTCGTCAGACAAGTCAAAGTCAGTGTTGAACAGCTGGGGCTGTGTTGGCTCAGAGGGGACTAACTGTTGTTGCATTAATTGTAAATCCGTGGCCCGCGTCTCCTTGGCCTTCTCTAGCTCCAGCATTTTCAGTTTGCGCCTGCTCACCCTTGCACCTCCTCGATGACTGGGGAGGTATACGCATTTCCGCTCATTGTTTTTGCACTTGGTACATGTGTCAAGGCCGTCGCAACGAACGTGTCGCTTTCGGCATTCAATACAGGCGCGTTGCACGTGCTTTCGAGACCGTTCTTGGGCGCTGGAAGACAGAGTCTGCTTTTTCGAGGCCTTGGAGCCAACCTCTTCACTCTTTTGTGCGTGGGAAAGTGAGTTGTGTGGAGACTTTTCCGGAGTAGTTGAAGACACCGGTTCTGAGTTGCTCAATGACAAAGGCGTATTTGGGCTGTTTTCTTGCGCAGGGCTGACGCTTGTGGTTACCGAAAAGTTATCCACGCCGCTCTGAGCCAGCGCGGATGTCCTGCATTCACTTGTCGGTGCGCTCATTTTCGTGATATCGACTTGTTAAAGTGCGGCCTGTAAGGTGGGAAAGTTGATGATCAAAATTGAGAGAGGTTTGTTTTAAATTTTAAAATTGAGGGCTGACGTTGGGGACAAGTCCGCGGAATTAAGTTAATTGCTAACTTCATGCGCGCCCTCATAGAGTACTCCGTTTACAATACAACTCCCTGCCCGCGATGTCCATCAACAACCGTACGCAAATACAAACAGCACTGCGCAACTTGTACCCTCAGACGGAGTCGTTTCCGTCTGAGCTCATCTCGCTTGCGGCTGCGCTCGTCGTGCGCTCCGAGCAGCTTCTTCCCCGACTAAAGCCTGATGAAGAGATAGCCAGAATCTTCATCTGCTCGCTCCTGGCATCCGAGCAAACCGAGGTGACGATGAACCTGCCTCCTCCTGACACATCCAAATCGCCGCTGGCGCCGAGGACATTCAAAAAACTCACGGTCACGTTTAGGTCAGTACTGTATCCAAATCAGCTTCAGGCTACGAAAGCGGCTACAAGGCCTCGGAAACGACAAGCAGCTGCCCAAAGTCCTGCCAGCAAAAAACGCGCAATGAGCGGGCACGATGATTTGCTGGAAATTGCGAACTCTACTGATGAAACGCTGGGGCTAAGCCCTCAAAAACCTGCGCTAGCTCCAACTCCTAAGAAAAAGATTGTACGTGGAGGCCCCAAGTCGGACGATCCACGTAAATCCAAAGTCATTGAGATATGTCGTGTGTTGGGTATTGGCGATGCACCTACTGAGGCTATCATCAGAGCTTACAAGCAGTACAACAACCTCGTTAAAGACAGATGGGGTCTTTTATGCGGAATCATTGTTGTTATTGCCACTAAAGCAAACTTGAAATTGATTGAGAATGGCACACAGGGATTCTACAACCGTCTGATCCGCATCTCTCACTATGGCATGACGATGGAGAAACTAGAGGAATGGGTCGGCTGGAGCAACCGAATCATTAGCGACCAGAGTTGGGTCAAACGAGTCACGAATCCAAGAAGCAAAGAAGCCAACTACAAGAACAAGAACAAGCGGTATTCCAGCGGTATTGGAAACATGGTAAGTTTCATGGCGCGCGTTCCGCTTACAATGCTCGCATGCACTTGCTAACACTTTTTCAACAGATCAATTCAAACATGTCTTTCAACAACCCCCGGAAATTGGAAGAGTACGAACAGTGGGTTCAAGAGATGAGGTCGCGGTGCAAGCCTGTTTCAGACGCGATTGAAATTTCCAGCTAGTTTGGCTATCAAACGTTCACCTCCAGCCTGCATCTAGTCTCCGAGACTGTATCCATAAAATAGAAACCTGTTTAATCATTCAAATAATATATACAATGTAACGTTTAATAGCACCGACTACCTTCGCCTAAGCGTAAGGTAGAAGTCTCTTGAGCTTTCTGAGGTGGTTTCCCTCGCCAGAGCCCTTGGCGTATGCGTTTCCAGACAAGTTGGAGATGACATTTTTACTCCATCCAACATTTCCGTGGTTATGAGAAGCTTTTCCCTACAAAAAGTGTCAGAATCATGCCCTAGAACACAGACAGCAAAAAGGCCTCAGTATACTTACACGCTTGAAACCTCCGTTTCCTATTTTTCTCCATCGCTTAGCGGCTCCCTTGTGAGTCTTGAGGAGAGTTCGTGCCATCTCGGCGGTAGCAGGGGCCTTGACCGGAAGGCTGGTCATGAGTGGGCTCATAACACTAGAGGCCGAGTTATTGCTGACAGAGGCAGCCATTCGAGGGCGCATCGCGCTTGTGAAAAATGAGCGAAGCATGGTTGTGTTGGTTTAGTGTTGTCGTTGTTTGGTTGATATCAGAAGGAAGTTGTGCGGAAAAGGGCTGAAAAATCTCCCGACTGTGAATGGCCACAGTCACGTGTCCAGTTACTCCAGCATAAGGAAGTTATGTTCAAGATGGAGCTAGAGCTGCTAGACGATGTACAAAACGCACAGGAAAAGGTTGGGTTTGCATTACAAAAAAGGAGAAAAGATCCTGACATTTTACTGAGAAATGAGGGCTTCTATTTGGACTATGTACATTATGGTGTTGGTGGGGGCTCCTGAACCTGAGAGGTGAAAATAAAACGACGGCAAAAAAGGCAAACGATGAGTGAAATATGGAGCCGCAGGGCTCTTTGCAAGCAGAGCTGGATCTTGAGACTTAGAAAGCTGGTGAGCTTTACTTGGATTCGCTGCTTTCTGTACTCGTAGGCGTAATGGTAGGAGCTTGTAAAGGGTTCGGATCATCCGAGGGCTTGAAGTTGGGGTCATCTTTTGACCATGCCGTTCTGACTCCTTTCTTCTCAAGAGCAACCTGAAGCGTGTTAGTATCAAAAGCCTTGTACAGATATCTTGCAAAAGCTGAATCACAAGTCTTGTCGCCTAACTGTCACATACATAAAGGCACTCCTCGTACTCTCTCCAAGTATCCTCGCACTCGTTGTGCACAGACTTGGCCCTAAGGAACTTCTCCTTGTACCATCTGTTGAAGCAGTCGTCGTAGGCCTGTTTCGGTAAATCGCATTCGGGTGCAAAATTGGCTGAAAGAGCGTTTCCCATTGTGAAGTTGTTGTCTTGTAGTTTTGTCGAAGCGCGTTGCAAAGAAATGATGCAAATTTTGGTTCTTTTTTTCGCTACAGAGAAACTTTGAGCCCGCGATTCTACTGTGGGAATTAATCGAGACTCCCACATTCATGGAACTGTAGAACTTTGTGATATAAATTGGAACATGATAGTGCAAGTTATTAAGTATTGGAAGTCTATGAAATGAAAATCAAAGCTATGTCATATAAATAAAAGTACTGATAATAGACTAGACACACATTTAACGGTCGCTCTTGTTGTGCCATGCCTACTCCACAGTCAAAATCTGTATCAACGATGCTTTCCAGAAAAGAGGCACAAAAGAGAAACCCGTCCGTTGATGATTTTCAATCTGAATCGGAATAGTCTACACCAAGCAGGCTGCTATTGCTAGGTGTGTCCTTCTTCTCAACTTCCACGTCGGGGTTTTTTAATGGCGTTTCTTTTGTATCATCAGCTACTGAAGAAGAAAGCGAAATGTCACCCGTCTTCTTCGGCTTCTCTTCGCTGATGTTTTGAGAGCCACTGCCACTGCTGCTGTTTATTTTAGGAGTGACAGAAATGCCATGAGTCTTCTTCCTTCTTTTCACAGTGCCCGGGACAAAAGTTTTTACTTTCTCGACCTTGTCTTCCACGCTCAGCAGCTTTTCTTCTTCCGCGCGTCTTTTTTCGGTGAACGCGTTGAGTCCAACTGCAATTTCGTCCTGGATCTTGGCTTCTTGTTCTCTTTCCTTCTTTAGTAGAGATTCCAAGTAATCGATCTCGTCATTGTCTAGTCTGTGAATGGCATTGCGCTGAGAAAACTCTTCATCGAATTCGGCTTGCTTCTTCGCTAAAGAATAGATACTTTCTAGTTAGCACCAAACATTGCGTTTAATATACATGTTCACTTCAGTGTTGTACTAACCTCTGCTCTCTTGAAGTTGTTCGTAGAGAGAACGGTGAGGCGCGGCGGTTTCCGCAAGCTCGCGTTGACGTTTTTGCGATGCGTCTATTTGCTCCCTGATATCTTTGATTTCCTTGTCCCGGTCAACGGTAGCGCCAGGAGCGCCTGCGCGAGTAAATCTGCCTTCCATTGTGAATGGGTAGAGGTTTTGTTGAATGAATTGATGGTAAACGACTAAATTAAAAGTCGGCAGTCTGTTCTTTACTTCATACCCAACGCGATTATTCCATCAATCCCCAAAAGTTCTAACTTCACAATTCGTATTATTTCAAGTTACATGTACGAAACAAAAACAACAATTTCCCAAGATATACAGACATTAGATTTACTATTTGTAACGTTAAACAATTTATTTCTTGGCGGGACCAACCTTTCTTCTGCTGGTGGTCTTGGTGTGCTGACCACGGACCTTGAAACCCCAGTAGTGACGGAGACCTCTGTGGGCACGGATCTTCTTGAGGCGCTCGAGGTCCTCACGGAGCTTGTTGTCAAGCTGGTTGACGAGGAGGTGGGAGTCCTTGCCGTCAGTGAAGTCACGCTGTCTATTGAGGAACCAGGTGGGGATCTTGTACTGGGCAGGGGACTGGATAATGGTGACAATGCGCTCGAGCTCTTCAACGGTGAGCTCACCAGCACGCTTGGCAAGATCGACATCAGCCTTCTTGCAGACCAAGTTGGCGTAACGACGACCAACACCTCTGATCTTGGTCAAGGCGTACATAATCTTGATCTTACCGTCGACGTTTGTGCCGAGGAGACTACAACTTGGTTAGACAAATGCAACGCAACAAAAAAAATATGGAACAGCGGTGTTTTTGACACAATCCAGTCGTCAGCATGATGATAGGTAATGACGCAAAAGTTTCTCGAAGTTCGAATATGAGCGGTGTTTCGTTTCAGCGCTCCTTAAAGGTCGATAGAGAGTACATCATGAATCGTCCATAATCACTACACTTGGATGGCCTTGTCGCTCAAAATATCATAGGTTTCATAGACATGAACATACCGAAGAATGTGTTGGAAGTTTCCCTTCTCAGTGACGACGAGTTCAGACATCTTGACGTTGATTTCCTGTGGGTTGTCGATAGGTCGATGATTTCAGGTAGAGGGACTCGAGCTGGTGGGAATTTTTACTTGGGTGTAGGCCCCAGTTGCAATTTTTTCTTACAAAGCAGTCTACTTCCCAATTGGGAAGTACCTAGTAACAAAGCCCTAACATTCAAAGGGTTGTGACTCAGCGCTGACGCATGACTTTTAGGTGATGTTTAAAGTTGGGAGAAGCGAACTTGGCTCAGGGCCTGCACCTCTGTGTGAGCCTGTTGATTTAAAGTGTTGATCATGATTCCTTGATTAGCGAGTAGCAGGTGATGCTCTTTGGACCGAGTTATTGGGCAGCGATAACTAGTAGAGTGGGATTGTATCGTGTATGTCTTCAGCGCCGCAATCATCAGCGTTGCTGTTTAGCTCGCACGGGATTGCAAGGTAGACAAGCCTGGGTTGACTGGGCTGGTAGTGCAGTGCCCTCACAGATCGTTGCTCGCCTCGTTATCAGGCAGCTTAGCTGTACCTTGTTGGCGGTGAGATGCGGGAAACCTTACGTCTTCTTTAGTTACTTACTTCCGTGGAACATCCGAAATATAGCTGTAATTAATATGTATGTACATATGATTCAGGAACAGAAGGCATGAGAAGATGGGTGATAACTCCGCCAAATTAGCCGTGCACACTGTTTTGGCTGGTGGATTTTCGAAACCTGCTTTCCAACATCAACGCTGCGTTAACACCAATGCCGAGGGCGAAACGGCCACTCGACCATGGAACTCTCAAATGCGCAGCTAGGGACGCCAAAGAAACCATTTCTTGAAGCCCTCCCTAACGAGCTTTTGGCGATTGTTACTAGGTGGTTGGATCCTGCTGACTTGCCTCACCTCTTGGCTTGCTCCAGGGCCATGTATAAACGGGTTGTTCCTACGTTATGGCAGCATATTCAGTTCTTCAAGCCAACACGCGAAGCGTCGGAGTTTGCGAAATTCTCAAATGTCAATTCTCAGTATCTGGCTATGCCAAGTATAGCTCACAGCAAATCGAAGGCAATTGCGGCTCGAGTTGACCCTAGGGTCGCAGCGCTCGATCGCCTAGCAGAGGCCATACTCAAAGGCCACGTATCGGAACATGCACTCGACAGTATCCAGCAACTAACTATATACACGCAAAACCGGTACGCCATTGAAATGAAGTTTTCTGGGTTTGTTCACGATTACTTGCTGAAACCAGCGTTTTTGAAAAATCTCAAAGTCGTTCGTATCATCAACGAAGATAGCGGGGTGATCCAAGGGGTTAATAGGCACTACTTTGACGATAGACAAAGCTTGGATGCTATAACAGAAGCTGTCAATATCTGGGCAGCATGGAAGGCCAATGGTAACACTACAGAGAACATTGAAGTTAGGTTATTCACCAGACTTCGTGATCTACCAAATCGCATGGCCCAAAGCGCACCGACCGCATTCCTGGTGACATTTTTGCACATGGAACTGAGTGAAACGCCGGAAGAACTGATTAAGATAAGCCATTTGCTTCAGAAGACTATCAACCTGAAAGTGTTTTCGCTTTCACCGTCCAAGTTGCGACCACAGTTTTCTCAACGGCGCAACATGACGGTAGAAAATCAAACTGAGGCTTGCTTGCACTTTGCAAACACCTTAAATGGATTAGTTGCACTCGAGTCCCTATCTCTCATCTCAGGTATGCTGATTCAATACATGAACTTTAACACGCTGCCTTCATCTTTGCAAAACTTGGAGCTCAACCGACAGGTCACCACTGAGATACAAACCAGAGGAGTCAATAGCGCAGCCATTTCAATCGAAGCCCGCGGGTGGAAATATTTTCTCTGTGATGTGAAATACCCTTCTTCCCTAACGTCCTTTCGGCTCAACCATTTGACAGCTGGTCATGGTGATCGACTTGCCCCTTTACCGCCCAACAGTATCAAATTCAACTTGACCAGAGTCAATTTTATTGGGCATGATATGCCACCTGGTTCTGACGTTGAACTATTCAACTCGAACCGGCATTTACAAGTTGTTACTATGAATACCATATCGCACAATGGCTTCAAGCTTCTCACAACTCACTGCTCAAATTCTCTCCAAGAATTAACGGTCGCCAAACCAACCGGAGAACTATTGAGCTTTGAAGTTGATGCCTTTACCAACGAGTCACTACGTTTGCTCGCTGGCTGCAAACAACTCGAGTACCTCTACTTGCATATTTTTGAATTCACAATCACAAGTGACTGTGTACGAAACATTTTAATTGGGGCTAGACGTCTGAGCAGTTTTTACCTGGAGTACAGTGTTCCCGGCCATGTGCCTTACATTACAGAGGAAGAAATTGCCCAGTACCGCTGGTTCCCCGGCTTGCCCCCAGAAATTTTGATTCCACGTCAAAAGGAATACGACAGAATCCGACGGACCTTCAAACGCCAACCCGAAGACCCAATTGACCTGGCAGAGTATTTGAGTATATCAGGGCTTCAGAATGATGCTATCAATGACGACGACGCGCCCTACGTGTTTAGAGATTTCAGAATAAAACCGACAAACTTTGGTGCAGGATGCATATTTGAACTGAATCTGCCCAAGTTCAAAAGTAACTGCATCTGAAAGAAGGACTGGTCCACGTTGCATGGTACTACTTGAAGCTGTATTTATTTTTAGTGCATTTTTTTTTTTTAAAAAAAAAAAAAAAAAAAAAAAAAAGACTTACATATAAAATCATTATGACCATAAACAAAAAGAAACCAAACTAAAGAAACCATACAACAAATAACGGCAATGTACAGTGACAAAATGGACAACAGATGCTTTTAATCGAAATTTTCCCTGCTTGTATGCCTCATTGTCTTTAGAAAATCATCCACCACGCAAGAGCCAACAAGACCAGAAGGAGGACTGCAGTAAGAATACCAGCACCTGCCTTGTCCTTGGACGAGATAGTAAGCTGGTTGACTGTCTTGGGAGGCGAAATTCTGGTACCGGCGGAGCCGTTACCGGTAGATGTGCCACCGTTCTGAGCGGTAAGGGGCGAAGGACGGGTCCAGACCAGTCTGTTTTGCAAAGCTTCGAGAGCGCTCATTTGCTCACCCAAACCGTAAACACCGTCCCAAGATCCGTTACCCCAGTTCAAGCCGCAGGTGTGACCGTCAGTACCACCAGAACAAGAGGAGAGGACACCAGGAGTGGTGTCAGCCAAGTAGGACTGAATCTGATCGCTGAGGGTGGGAGCCATGAGACAGGTGAGACCCAGCAAACGGGAAAAGATACCCTTGAAGGATCTCTCGTCGGTGTTGCACTGATTACTGGGCTGACAGGCAGCTTCGTACATGATGTTAGAGCCCTGCATGAAAAAGACTTGAGCTCTGCCCCAAATGTGCGTGGCGCGGTCTAGCCAAACGGAGCTGTTTGTGTGGTTGTACAAGAAAGCAGCACCGCTCATGTATAGGCCACTGTTGTAAGTCCATTCGAGCTGCGTGATGGTGGAGCAGTTGTCCGAAATGTAGGCACCGTCATAGACACTCCAGTTGTCTGAATCAGTCGCGATAAAACCGACACCTGTGGCCCAATCCCAAACTTTGTCGGCCCATTCAACGTAGGTCTGGTTGTTAGTGTATCTAGCCAGACGAGAGGCGAGATGGAAAAGACATCCGTTGGCGATTGCGTTCTTGTAAGTGTAACCGTTGTTCCAGGTGTAAATCTGCCATCTCAAGCCACCGTTGCAGTGCTCGGTATCCCAACGGCCGGCCATGGTGTTGAAGACGGCTTGGGCGAGGTAAAGCCATTGGGGCTCGTCCGGACCGGGATTGGAAAAATTCTTTTCAGCCGCTGCCATGACAGTGATTCCCCATAGACCCTGGTCATCGTTTCCCTCGGTGGTGCTCTGGTTCGAAGGCATGTAGTTCCAGTCATTACCGACTTGGTAGAGTAAACTGGACTTGAGCAGATCGTTGTAGGTGTCGTTGCCAGTGTAGTACCAGTAGTCCAACATGGATCCCCAAGCGGCGCCAGCCTCCCACCAGTAGTAGGGATTGGAGAACATGCCAGGGGTCTGGCCGGTGTCATTGCCGTTGTAGTAGTCCATGAGACCCTTGGCAAGGAGTGCCAGGCCGCTGTTAATAGAGTCTTGGCTTGTGAAGTCGACGTCAAGCGCAGACACTGGCGCCAAAAAAAGCAGCGTGACGGCGGTCCAACATGCCGCTGTGGCAGACCCAACTAGTTTCATTGTGGGCTGTGGTTGTTAGAGTATAAATGAACGGAACAGGAAACAAGCGAACAAAAATTGAAAACGAGAAAACAGAACTGGCCAAGAAGAAGAATCAAGGAGCGGAGACGTAGGAAAATGCCAGCTTTTGTGTCAACCGAGGGGAATCGACAAGGAAGGAAAGACGCAAAAAATAGATTTGACGAAGAAAATTTCGCGCGCGTGAAAAGGAGCTTTGAATTGCGTAAGCTGCGGAGTTTTACCCAACGCGACGGCCGCGACAGCCGCGACGGCCACGACTATGGCGAGGGCTGCGACGAGACCCTAAATTAGTTAATACCCCAGTCTCATTGTCTACGAGTCTACGAGCTAACGTCCCACCCAGCCTGTGCCTGGAGCGATGGGCTGGGCTTGGCTGGGCGTGGCGCTAAGCTTTTGCCGATTCGGTGCCAAGCTGGGGTTGACTACATGCGCCAATGCTCGATACCAAGACATTTCTGCACACGGCAGCCCAGCACGGCAACAGTATCGGGCCAGTACGGCAGACTAAAACTACCGGGAAAATTATAAAACATAACAAGGGCACGGAACTCAGCATTGACTGTTTGAACAACGGCCATCGATGATCTGGCTTTCCCGCGCTGAAAGCAGGTTTGGTTTTAAACTTCTAAAGACATGGTATTCTACAAATTAGAGTTATGTACTCAAACTTCCGTGCGGTGACAACTGCTGCTGTGCCAGATACTCCTCGGCAACTGCGTCTCCTTGACCTGCCGCTTGTTCCATCCAATGCCTCACTATTCGCATGCGCACAGGGTCCATCTTGTCAAAGTCCCCGGTTGACTTGCGGCCGTCTGACATGAACGTGTCTTCCAGCTTGGCAAAAGGGGCCATGGACAATGAAACCAAGTCGGGGTGTGACAAGTGCATGATCGCCAACTCTCTTTGGCATTCTTTGATACCTTCTTTGGCCCCTATGGTCCACAGCTGGCCACAGTCTTTCAACGTCCACTGCGAGAAAAATAAAACGTCCATATCTGCAGATACCATGCTTGTCGAGTACTTGAACAAGTCAGAAGCTGTATCTGTGATGACGCGAAGGGCCTCTTCCTTGACAGACAGTACCGCGAGACTCATATCCCAAAAGGCTTTACCCATGTCAGTCAAATCAAGCACATGTGAAGGTACAAATGCTGCAATTAATTGCAAATCGCGGAAGAGTGTATGGTACTTTAGCTCAAGAGTCTTGACAATGCGCCTCAACTCTTCGACAATCGTGTCGGTGTTGGGAGCAAACCTACTGTAACCTTTGCTGCCAGCGTGCCAATGACTAGTCTCTGTAGGAAAGTTTCTGTAGTGTGTAGTGTTTGTTGAAGGTGGCTTGTGTCCCGAAAATGTCCTCTTAGCTTCCACCGTTGCTATGATTTCGCTTATTGGGGTGACGACTGCAGTTGCGCTGCTCACCGACCTGTCCATCACAGAGCTATAAGGAGTCGACATTGATTCTACTTCAAAGTCGGCCGAGGGGTTATTCGAGTGTACCTGCGTAGACGAGTGATAAGTGCCAGTAACAGGAACAGAATAATGCGAAAGTGAAGAGACAACAAGACGAACTAGTTCATGGATAATTTTGAGCTTGCCCATAGGTGAAGGATTTGTCGACAGATTAAAAAACAATTGCTTGCAGCTATGTTCGTATGGAAACTCAAAGCGCTGCACGCCCAAATTTGACCCAGAACTCTTCATTGTAGGAGACTGACTGAATCTGGACTCTGGACCGTCGTTTGGTGCATATTGTTGTTTCTGCAACATGACATGACGATTAACAGATTCTTCGACAATCGGAGAACTGAGCCATTTGTCTGTTTCTGAGCCTAATGTAAAGTTAGTAAAGAAAAAAAAGCCTAAAACAATAATAAACAAGCATGATGGGAAAAGAAAAATTGCCTTACCTTCGTAGTACAAGTCAAAACCAATGTCGCTGTATATGAAACTCGTCAACCGCGCTTGTAAGTTTGAAATCGTCTGGTCAAGTTCTTCTTGTTTCTTTTCAAGACCAAGACTTTCCTGCTGGTCTGTGTTATCTGCCTCAAAAAGAGAATCTTCAAATGCGACATGAGCTTGACCGATACTGTTGATAAAAGGAGCGTGACTTTCACTGTGGGTGGTATCAATGGACATTCGTCTACCACTGAGGTCTAGAGAAGAAGAAAAGATGTCAATCAAATTAGAAGTTGACTTTCTGTTTGCTTTGTGCGTGCGTTGGTTATAAACAAGGCTGCTGGTTGCAGCTCTTGCACGTCCATGCTGCGCACTGAACCCCTCCACAGAAAAATTGTCAATAGACTTCCGTCGAGCTAGCGAGTCACGTTCTAGATCTAGATTAAGACTAGAACAGCTGCCGAGATTATACAGTGAAGGTCGAGACGGATAGACCTGATTAGCGCTTGAAGTGCTATTTCTAGCAGCACCTTCAACTTCAATGATGAGTTTCCAAAGATCAGGTTTAAACAAGAGACTTGATGTCAGTGGCGATTGTATGCGCTTGCGTGAGCCCCAGGACACGTCACCAATGATTCTTTTAACCAGATCGTCAATTTCACAGCAGAACCGATGAATGCACTCTTCTCCAGCACAAAAGTTCTGAATGTGCTGGCCATTGAGCCATCTTTTGGTAGCCTCAGACTCTCGGTCCGAAAGCTTTACTTTGCCGGCGTATTCTGCGCGAGCAAACATACTGTCGATAAAATTCATGGATGAAAATGAAGGGCGCTTTGATACAAACTCTCGTTTAGAATTGCCAACAAACCTCTTGAAAGACGAAAATCCAGTAAGAGACGATAGCGAGCTAGCCGAACTATTGCGTTTCAGAGACGTGGACCGAAAGTCTGGTCCTTGTGACACATGCTTTGACGAATCTTGCCGGGAAATTGAAGACTCGGCAACATTGTTAGCCTGGTGTGCTTCCAATTTAAGAGCGCCAATGACATCTTTTGCTCTGGTCCAAAATGCAGTGCCTCTTATTTCTGCAATATACCAAATTTTTGTCCTAAGCTGGTAAAGCAGCGAAAACGCGTCAATGGAAGAGTCATTAACAATGTGCAGAAAATTGCAGTACGGAGTGATGAGCTCATTGCAAATGCGGGTATCGCTTGAGTATTTCTCAACCTTGCTGCCAATGCTCTGCTGTACTTGAGACAAGACAAAAGAATTGACAGATAACGACACTTTCGCATGCTTTGCACTGGAAGGTAGCGGGATCAGATTCTGCAAACAAACCGCGGCGTTGTGTTGATCTGTTGCAAACAAAAATTTTCTCTCCGCAAATGCCTTTTGCGAAGACTTAAATAAGACATCAGATAGGTACGTTGGTGAAATGACTGTATCTGTAGAAACAGGAGTAAGAGCGCGATAAACACCAATCTCATAGCTGAAAGACTTTGAAGGATTCCAATGAGAAGGTTTGGGATAAGAAAAAGACTTGGTATAATTCTTTGGTGACGTAGACGACAATGACTTTTCATGGACAAGATTTTGTACTGCAGGGACAACCGAATCTGTCAAAATATTTCTTTCATGCTGTGAAAGAAAATTCTCTGCAGGAGAACTTTCATTTGACGTAAAAATATTAGAGATTCCAGAGCCACCGCTGTTTCCAAAATTAGAGGCGTTTGGTAAGTCACTGTTCGCCGCATTTGCCAGAACAAATCTTTTGATGATATTGGTCCTGTCGACATTAATCACAGCGTTTTTTTCATCAATGCAAAATATTTGCCATTTCTCAGTAAAAGGTAGGGGAAGTTTCAAATGTTGTGCCTTTCCTGGGCGCAGTGAATCCAGGCCAGTCCATTGAATATTGGAAGAAAAGTAGAGATATGGAAATTTTCGCATCATTTCGTCGATGGCGGGCTTGATATCATCCTGAATATCTTGAAGATTCCACTCAAAAAGATCGTCTTTTGATCCGAAATAAGGTATGTCGTCTGCTGAATCAATACTAGAGTTTTCAAAGCTGTCAACTCCCAGAGTTGGTAACTTTCGGTCAAATGGAGGAGGAATAAGTTCACTCGGTCCTTCAATCAAAGACGTTGTAGATATATTCCCAAGGCTCTGATTTGTAGACCTGGGTTCAGACTGTCGTGCCATATAAGGCGGATTGAATGGTATCGGCCGTGAAAGGTCAGGTGACAAAGCAAGCAGGTCTGGAGAAACAGACGGAAATAAACCATTAAACAGAGTTGCTATGTCTGACGGACCAACAACCAAAAGTTGACCAGCCGAGCCATACTCATCTTCCGGAACATGTAAATTTGTAGTGTCAAACGAAGTATTGCTTTCTGGATCTAGTGTACCTGGAGTTGCCACCCCGCTTTGTCCTATGCTCTGTCTAAATTGATCCAACAGAGTTAATACGGAACTCCGGACGTTTTCTGGAACAGGTTGCGTAGATGATGTATTGTAAAGGATGTTTTGAGCATGCTGGACACACAGCTCATGGATGGGAATAAGTATTTGTTGGACTTGCTTTTCTGAAAGGATGAAATCATGACACAGCCCATAGCGCTCTGGAGAAGTGAAAAATGAGTGCAAAAAATGATGGAAAAAATAATCAATGAAAAGGAAATGCAAAGTGTGCGATTGGGCTTCAGGCGTGACTTTTGAAAGGAGGATGCTGGAAAATATTAAAAGTTCTCGAGGAACGGTATTGTGTACTGCGAAATGAGACAAAATTTGATAGACACAGTCATTGAGAAAAGTGATGCGCTTCGATAAAGGAAAGGATGTGTTTGCAAATGTGCTGCTAGTGCTTACCGTAGACTGAAAATCCAGAGGAATTGGATATTTAAGGTTAGAGCTGGTATAGTCAGAATAGCTAGTCAAATTAGACTCTGAAGACAATTTTAGGGAAGGGCCGGATGATTCTGAAGGATAAACAGTAGAATAGCTCGACGGAGTTTCAACATGTTTGGTACCCAAAGGCGATACTAGTGACTCGACACTATCTGAGGGTTTTGCAGGAAAGTGAGGCTCACAGTGCTCCAGTAAAAAGTTCCCCTCATACAAAAATCCTAGCAGCATAGTATTCAAAGTAGAGAAATGCTTAGTGCTAGAAAGATCCAATATGCGGTCCACAATAGCAATACCAAAACTGTTGAATTTTGCTCCCGAGTCATTATTCTCCATAAGAAAAGCAACAATGAAAGCAAAATACTCAAATCTTTGTAAAGGCGGAGACAAAGGCGGGAAGAGACTATGAAAAATGATGTCCAACGCGTTCTGTCTATGCAATGCGTTTAGCGTCTCAAATGAGTCTCGTCCAGAAGGCTTGAAAAATTGCGAAAGCTGGGTTTTGGTCATTTTAAAAATAGTAGCGCAAACGAAACTTGGTGAGGATTTGACCAAAGTGAGAAAGGAGTTGACTAGATTCTGATTTTCGGGCTTGAGGAAAGACATGAACCCAGTTTCTCGAGGTATTGTTTGTTCAGTTAAAGTAGCTGACTGAAACTCTACTGCTTGTAGAAAGCGAGTGGAAAATTTAGATGGATTTGATCTCAAGTGTTCACACATGTCGCTATAGAACGTATGCGCCGAAGCCTGAAAGCGATTAATGATATTGTGTCGGATAATGAGCTCGACCAAACGAGTGGTGGCTGCAGATAATTCATGCGAAGCCCCTATTGATTGCAACTCTAAATTGACGAGATGTTCTATCGATATCGCTGGTGCACATTTGTTTTGACGATTATCATTGTTGGTATCGTTGTCAGCGAGGATTGACAAGTCGAATAAATAAGGTTTTGATCCGTATACTCGATTTGATGCTGGATCCATATGAGCATGCGGCTGGAACACATTTCGCGGCTGCTGAACAGTCGGAGACGGAATAAACGGGTTTTGCTTTTTGACAAGGTCTGGACGAGACAGCGGAGTTGGGGAAGCTATTAGTAGAGAGTCGAGACTTTGTTCGTCGGCAGTGAGGTAGTCCTGTACAGTTGGCGAAGGTTTGAAGCTTGTTCCCGTAATTCCCGCTGGTTGTCTCAGTTGTGCAGTAAACGGGCTCGGTTTTTCCGAAGGAGACGAAGCAGTATGGCCGTGAATTGCTGTGTCATCTATCATAGGGTCGTTGTGGACGGTCTGATAGTTTGGACTTCTTAATGGACTGGGTAAACTCAGCGTGTCGTCTTCTAAGTCGAAAAGATGTTCAGGCCGTGCGTGCAAATCCGACAACCCCGCCGCAAAATTCAAAGTGCCTTCGTCAAAGGATGACTTTGAATTTCGTGACGCGTTTGTGGAACTACTGGTTAGACTCGTTTGAGACCGCCTGGGGAACTCAAAGGCTGACATGTTGTCAGTAGCCATGTTGATAGTAGCAAAGAAGCGACCTTAGCAGTTAGCGAAAGTAAGAAGAAACCCAGAAAAACAAGCAGCTTGTTTGGATCTAAGAAAGACATAAAGAGTCGGGTGCCATACCTTCACTAGTGGTTGTGATCCGAAGTTAAAATAATACACTGGCGTGGAGATGTTTGCATGTGGGGGAGTGAATTCACACAGGCCATATAAGAGCGTGTCTAGCTCATGGAAGATAAATGCATCAAAAGCAAGTAGTGAAACTGGGGAAGCGGGCAAAGCAACGGAAAGGAAACAAGCAAAATTTTGAGAAGAAGAAGAGTCCAAAAAGTTTGGAGGTTTTGTGTCAAAGATAATACATTTGGTCTTTTTCTGGCAGCCGTTTTGGAGGAGGCCAGGAGTTGATATCTCCAAGCGCGTTTGACGTGCATTGAAAGAATTTACCAAAAACAAAAAATAGAAATTTATCAAAATATCACGAAGACAAGAAAAATGAGCTTGAGGAACTCAGCGGATCCGATCTATTCAACAGTTTCTGGGGCCATCAAAAGTCGAGGTAAAGATTTTGGGTGTGGGCTGCCGTATTGGTGGAAGTATGCGTTCTGTGAACTGGTTCACAGTCCTGCGCTTAGTTTACGAACGCGCGGCAGCGGAGACTGAACAAGAAAACCGAATCACGATTTCGTTGACAGCTCGTCGGTACTGAATACACCTAACCTGACAGAAGGATGACTCTACACAATGCTGTCGCAGTAAGATTTGAATGGAGAAAACTCTGAATCTTTGATCCCGTCGTGCCGACGTTCAACTATCGTCGGCATGTGCAGTATACACAAAGCTGGCATCAAAAAACTATTTACAAAAAAAAAAAAAAAAAAAAAAAAAAAAAAAAAAAAAAAAAAAAAAAAAAAAAAAAAAAAAAAAAAAAAACGGTCATATTCAATTATATACCGTCACTATGTACAGCATGATATTAGTAGACAATCGGAGAAAGAGGCGAGGCGAGGCCCCATAAGCACAAAGAAGTAAGTTGGAACGTTTACTCCTTGGCCAACTTAGCAAGGATCTCAGTGTCTCTGAAGAGCAAGTACTCGTCCTCGCCGACCTTGATGACGCTCCCGCCAAAGGAAGGCAACAGAACACGGTCACCGGCCTTCACACTGGGCTCGATCAAAGCACCAGTCTTGGTGTCGGGGATACCGGGGCCAACAGCGATAACATCAGCCTCGTTGAGCTTCTCGGCGTTCTTCTCAGGAATGTAGATACCGGAAGCGGTCTGGGTCTTGGGCTTGAGGCGCTGGACCAGGACACGGTCGAAAAGAGGAATAAGCGACTTGACAGACTTGATGGCAGACTAGAACAAGTTAGTAAAAGGACCTATCAGCAGTTGTTTCCAACACGAAAATAATGGCTTTGCTACCAAAAACAGCAAGATGAACTTACCATTGTATGCTTTTTGAGTTCTAAAGAGAGATGATGCGAAAGATGGAGAAAAATAAATGCTAGCGAGAACTGAAAATTGTGGAGGGTATTTATTTTTCAGCCTCTGGGCCTTGACTTTTGTTCCAGAAAATTCAGCTACTAGTCACGTGATTGCTCCACATCACAGTTAGACGGGCATTTTTTGAATCTTCCCGGAAGCAGCTCCGAAAAGCGTCAACGCAGAGTTCAACCCAGGCTACTCGGAACAATAGTTCCAAGATGCTTATCTACCAAAATTCTACTTCAATCATTTATTCATGATGTAAAATAAACAAGTCCCATAAACACTATTATAAAGTAACACATAAAAAAAGTAAACGCCTGGGTTAAAAATACAATACAAAAGAAAAGAAATAAATAAATAGAAAAGGGAACAGGACAAAAATATCAAAGCCAATTTTGTCCTTAATCAGTCCTGGCTTCGAGCTACTTCCTGTAAGGAGCCTGAGGTTGCGGCTGCTGCGAAGAGCCAGTAAAAGTGCTTTTACCTTCTGTCGAATGAGGCGCACCTCGTTCGTTGCTGATGCCTCGCTCGTTGCTTTCTCGGAGCGAGAGGTCGTAGCCATAAACTGGAGGAGGAACGTCTCGTGTAGTGGTCGACAGGGGTGGCCGCACCGATTGATCACTAGCTTGGTCGGGTGGGGGATAGTGTCTCTGATACATGTCGTAAGCAGGATTGTGAGTGTGGGGGTTTGGCAGTGGATTAGGCAGACTGTTTGGCTCACTTCTTCCAAGGTTGGGCGGGGGAAGGTACGACGAACGACTGTTGTTATAACCGGTTGGAAGCAAAGTGCTATAAGGTTGAGCTGCATAGTTAGCAGGGGTAGAATAGTTAGGAGCAAAGCGATGTCCCTCGGTCGCCGCACTGGTTAGCGCGGCGGCTGCTGTAGCTTCATCAGCAGAGAGCTGTGGACCAGAAGGTGTGAAAATAGAACTGTAGGTCTGGTTGGAGATGTCCTTCTTGGGGAGAGTTATCCCGCTGGGGCTCGGCAAATATGGTTGAACAGTGGGAGGCGAAAAGTAATGTCCGTGGCTCTTACTGTCGTGCCAACCACTTCTTTCACCAGAGAGAGGAGGTAAAGGGACACTCATGGGTCCTGGGGAAAAGCTTGGACCTGGAGAGCTGGACACGGGATTCAAAATGTTTGAAAGAGAACTTCGGCGAGAAGGAGGCAGACTCGGCCGGGCGTACACTGGTGATTTCTCAGAGTGAGGTGGTTGGCCAACAGAGTTGGTGGTTAAACTGGAAACAGACACGCGACTAGAAGATTCACTGTGATAAATGGATGGCAAAGGGGTGCGCTCGTGAGATGCCAAACTTTCCTTAGGAGCAATGAATGGCGGCTGTGCAGACTTTTGTGATGCCACTTCCTGTCTTGCTCGTTCTTCAATGTCACGCAAACGTTGCTGTTCGGCTTGATAGTACTTCGCGTTTTCCCGTTCTCTGAGCTCAGATTCCGCCAGAAAACGCTGTCGCTCACGCTCCTTTTCCACTGCTTCTGCTTCCTGTCTTGCTCTATCATCGGCTTCGCGCTGACGCTCAGCTTTGATGAGCAATTCACGTTCAAAACTGGCTTCATGCTCTCGACGTCTTCTTTCCTCTTCCAACACTTGCTCTTTTCTCTCACTTTCCTGTGCAAGGCGTTGTTTTTCGTCGTCAAGTTGAGAAGAATAGTGAAACGCTCTTTTGGAATTACTGGAAGGAAGATTTGGTCTCGGTAAATGGAAACCTTCTCTGACCGTAGATTCAAAAGAGCTAGCAGAGGGTAAAGAAGATACAAGTGGTAAAACAGAATCAGCAGCAGAGGTCTTGGAAGTATTGTAGTCTTTGGTTTCATGTTGCTGAAAAGACGCATTTCGGCTAGAAGAAGCCTGATCTTGCATAACCTCTGTGGCTTGTACCAATGACTCTAAAGACGGCGCCACACTAGGTAATGGGGCATTTTGCGAAACAGAAGTGACTGCACCCATTTTCTTACCTAATGCACTCATTAAAGCAGCTTCTGCAGAAGTGGGCAAAATGGATTGTGCTGAATGTGGGCTTCTCTCTCCAGAAGGCTTCACGACGTTGAGTTTGTTTCTCTTTTCGTCCGGCAGAGCAGGTGGAAGAGGAACAGGTTGCCCTTTTCTAATTCTCTCGTCTGTACCATTGGCAAGTTTACTCCACCCTTTTGAATCTGCGTTTTTCAAGAAGTAGTTTTTCACCATGGCAGAACTCTTGGTTTTGAAATGTTTAGAAATCTTGTCCCAGTCACTTCCGTAAGACAAGAGCAACTTTTGGAAAAGATTGGTCTCAGGAGCACTCCAATAACTAGAGGAACGTTCTTTGGACTGAGATTGCAGACTTGCAGATGCGTCTGTATCAACTTCTAAAGACGGAAGTGATGGAGTAGCAGTATGTTCAGAATATTCCGTTTCTTCCACTTTCTTAGCCCCTCGGCGACTTGACGCAGCAGTACCTGAGCGTGCAACTTTTTTCGAACGCTTTTTCTCACTTTCGACCTCAGTTAATACGCGCTTTCTTTCCACTTCTTCTGTCTTTGCTACAGACTCACTATCAGAAGTAGGATTAGGAGACTGTGGGTTGGATTTAGAACCGTCTGGAACAGCACCGACGCTTCCTTCGGATTGTGCCCTCGAGCTAGACTTTTCTTTGGAAACCTTTTTGCGACTCTTGCGCGAAGACTTTCTGGCTCTGTTAAGTACCATGGTTTTGTAATCAACTTCTTTTTTGGTGATATAGTAATGCATCACACAATCATTGAACGTTCTGCCAGTGCCAATTACATTAGCGATCTTTCCAAATTGCTTTGGCCATTGGGAATAAGCATCGCAAAAAAGATCATGCTCTTCAGGGCTAAAAGTATCGATAGGGTCAGTGGTTAATCGTTGGTAGGGAATGCTCTTGTCTTCGATGAAGTTGTTTGCGTCTTGATACCTTAGCTCGTCGCGTTCTATGGGATCATAGATCAAATCAGGTACAGCCACTGACGTGAGCTTGGCAC
Organism: Geotrichum cucujoidarum; assembly: GCA_030566025.1. Classification (NCBI taxonomy): domain Eukaryota; kingdom Fungi; phylum Ascomycota; class Dipodascomycetes; order Dipodascales; family Dipodascaceae; genus Geotrichum; species Geotrichum cucujoidarum. Next base: position 57,201 of record JAJMHN010000109.1, read on the forward strand.
GCACAGAAGGATCGCGAGCACTCTCTCGTTCGAAGTTTGCCAAAATTTCCAAAAATTCAGCTTCACTTCGAACGGAGTCTCCGTGGTCACGACCACGACGACCAGACCGACCAGAAGGTTCAGGAGCAATAGGAGCCGGAGGCGCCACAGTTTCTGGTTCCGGTGGTGGAGGTTGCTCTTGTTTTCTTTCCAACTCGTCACAATAACGAATCCAAACTGTCTTCAGTTCCTTGAAATGCTTGCGATATTGGATGGAATCTTTGTATAAAGTTCTGCGATGCTCTGCAACTCGGCTAAGCAAAACACTGTGAACCAAAATGTCGTTGAACTTCATGTTATCGTGATAAAAGGGATACTCTGAAAGTGACTTTATCGGACGAGCAGAGAAATATTTCATGTCTTTTTGGACAACAGATTTTGGCAAATGCTCCAAATCATACAGTTGCTGCTCCAGCCGATTCAGCGGAAACTGCACTGAGACGTCAGGGTCCATTGTAGCTTCCGTTTTTATCTTGATAGTGTCAAAACCAGAATCCTTTTCGTCCATAGGAGTGTCGACATCAGCAATTTCACCATCCGCAATTCCAGACAAACGGGTTGAAGAAGGCGATTCTGCGTACAGGTTACCAGACACCTCAGATAATTTAGAAGGTGGTAGTGTCTGTTTCACAGTAGGTAATTCTGGTTCATAAGAATCGTCAAGATCCGTGGAAGCTTTTGATTCTGACTCGGAAGCAGCAGTGCGTTTTGACTCGAAAGGAGAGTAGTAATCATCGCTAGTAGGTATCTCATCTTCCTTGGTTATTGAGGTGACCTGTTTTGGCAAAGTGCTTTGCGTGACGGGATCAACCTGCTTGAATTCATCCACAACGTTGTCGGAACTAGGAGCCTCAACTTTCTCAGTACGAGAAGAGGTTTTAGAAGGTTTTGAAGGCATGGCTTTTTGACCATTATCAGCGCCATTTCCTTGCTTGTCGTTCTTTGCGGCCGGGGTTTCGACTTGTTCGTACTGTCGCGGAGGGGCATCAGGCATAGTAGTGTCTATCAAAGACTCACCGGCCTTAACACCAACAACTTTTGAACTTTCAGATGACTTGCTGAAAGTAGACGCGTTTTCAAAGCTACCCCTGTCAAGCTTTTCCGCCTTGATTTCGGGTACAAGCTCCTCGGTAGGGTCATGACTTTGCATAGAGGGCGCTTGCTGCTCATTTGACGACTGATTAGGTTTGACATCTTTAGAAAATGTGGGAGTTGCTTTTGAAACGTTCGGTTTTGTGTCTTTTTCTAAACGCTCTCGTTCTCTGAGAGCCTTCGGAGCTCTTGGGACGTCGTCGCTCAGCCCGCGTTCTCTTAGGGACCGTTCCTCTGGACGCTTCTCGAAAACGCGTGGCTTTCTCGAGTCGGTTTTAAAGCTACCAGATTGTGAGCTTAGGGAACTTCCTGTTCTTTCACGACTAGAGGACCCGGTTGTCTTGTTTCCCAAGTCTGGCACTGATTCCTTGGGTGGCGACAATATTCCCTTTGAGGTAACTAATAAAAGGTCTTGAGGTGAAGAATTTGCTGTAGTTGGTGGCAAAGGGTCTACAGACTCTCTGAGTGTTTCCTTAGACAGAGTCTTTTTGACGCTACTTTTCTGGATATCCTCAATAGCTTTTGGCGATAGACTTCGAAGTTCCAAAGATGCTTCTTTTGATTCCTTTGAAGTTTCACGATCAAGTCTTTTCTGGTTGGTGTCGTCGTCTTTAGTGTGTGCTGAGGCAGAAGCTGTACTCATTTTAAGTCGGTCTGCCAAGCTGATTTTACTGGCGCCCTTTTTCACGGCCAAAATTGGACGACTCGCCAAGGCTTCCTTCTCTGCCTTTTCTCGCTCGCGGGGTGAAATGTCTGTATAATTGTCTCCTCTGTGCACCGATTCTGGGTGCGAAATGCTTCTTTTTAGTTCCCGTCCAGCAGGAGCGACGGGTGGTGAGACGTGTGAACTGGATCGTACTTTGGACATGTCTTGTGGCGAAGCGGATTTGTAAAAAACATTATTGCCGCTTTTTGGATCGAGTTTTGATGTTGTGGAAGGAGCGGAAGATGGCCCAACCTGAGAACCCTCGTTTACAAGATGAGGAAAGAGGTCATCGTTTCCACGTCGTCCTGATCTAGAAGAAGTACTTCTTTCAGAGGTTGAAGAATGAGTAGGAGAAGGTTCCATGCGATTCGGGCGAGAAGAAGAGTCGGCGTAGTTGGGAGGCCTGTGTGGCGGCTCATAATCATCGCGGTAAGGTGGTCGGAACGTACGGTCCCCTGTCAAAGAAGCGGGACCTGAGAACTCACGCGGTCGTCTTAACGGTGGGTCGTAGTCCCCGGGTTTTCCATCTCGACCAGGGTAAGAGTCAAAGCGTTTTTCCTTGTACGCATCGCGGCTCTCTCGATACGGAACAGCTGTTGGTCGGTCTCGATCCCATCTCTCGCGGTCTCGGTCGCGCTCTCTTTCCAACAAAGGTCGTTCTCGTACTTCACGTTTGTCTCTGGGACCCCTAGCGTCTCTAGAATCTCGGTAATCTCTCGCCTCCCTTGAGTCACGGTCTGCATCGTAGTGTCTATCCCCATACGAATCTCTCATCAAGTAGTCATTCATTGCAGGGTCGCGTTCATCGGCCTGGTCGTTAGAAGATATCGACCGCTGTGGCGGGCGGGCTGGACGCGTCCAAGGCTTTGTCGAGTTAGAAGGGTATCCATAAGGTGGATAATCATGAGTAGCGGATGTTTGACGCGACCCACGGTCAGACGGTCGATCCGGATATCTATACGTAGAAGACTCGGGGTAAGAAGGCTTGCGTGAGCTGCCTGGCGGTGGTGGGCCTGACCTTGAATAATAGTCGCGAGAGGAATACATGTAATCCCTTCTTGGCGCATAGGGCGGTGAAAGTTCTCTGCGCTAAAAACGCGTTAGTAATGAAGACATGGTTGGTCAGTTGGAGTAACTTACATAGTCGTTGGCATTCCGACGTCGCTTGTACTCTGCTGCTGCCGCTTCGCGTTCCCGTATGTCCCGTTCTTTGTGGCGGTCGTCCGGTCTACGCGCGTCGCGATCCGAGTGCGGCGGAGAATAATTTGAAGGTGGCATTTTGTGTGAAGAAATTAAGTCGAAAGCTTTCTAAACAAAAAAAAAAATACAGTCAGCCAATAAACTCTAATGTGCTAAACAGTGGTAAGATCTCGTGTTCGTGTACAAAGTCCTTACCTTCTCAGAGCCATGGTAGCCAGTTGTTACTGTTTGTAAGGATTCTCGGTATTTAGAGCAGGAATTCGGTCAAAACAAACTGTGAAGTGGACACAGAAGACAAATTCGAAGCGGTTCTTGGTTGACACAAGCTCAATTGCGTGGTGTGAAGGCTGTAGTAGGAAATTAATTCGTGTATAAACGAGGCAATCAAAAAGTGGTGATGGTGGAGGGGGTCAAGGGAATAAAAATTTTGTTTTGTCTGAGTCAGCAGAGCGGTGAGGTGTGTGTAATGCACTGGTTGGGAGTTGGGAAGGGAAGCTTAGCAGGCAGTGAGTGAACCATGGCGATGTGTGCGACGAGCAGCAGTCACTAAACAGACATGCACGGTGGTTTCTTGTCGACGTAAAGAAGGCAAATCGGAGTGTGGTGTGAAGACATGTCCTGAGCCTGACAAGAGGTTTTCAACTTTTAGATTGCTTTGGATGGTAGAAGATGTAGTGGTGCAACGAAGGACCCTGATCTTGCTCATACCGTTCCAAGAGCCGTAGGCGTGACAGTCATCGCTTAGCCACCAGGCACACGAGTACTGTCCCAAATCGATGTTGTTGTACCGTCGCTAAGTAATGTTGTGGCCAGTATAGTTTACCGCGAAAGAGGTGGATGTATCGTAAATAGCATGTTGAAGCCTTAGACCCGACCTGGCAAGGTAATCAGCACTCGTCGCTCCGACAAAAGGCCTGGGCAGTCGGTAAACAAGTCGGAGAGGTATATGCTAGGCCGTGCGTTGGTGGAGGCATCTCGGTACTGATTGATGGATTAGAGTGTGCACGGAAACCCCAAAAAGGGTCATGGAGTGAGATTACTTGTGGAGTTATTGAAGATGGGCCTTTTTTTTTTTTTTTATCAAGGAACCCTTTTGAGCCCTACCTCGACTGAAAAAAAGCAGGAATACGAGCACCCCATGGCGCTGGATGTGCCGACTGCTCAGGTACTCACTTGAAAGTCAGAGCTGCGCAGCCAAGCTCAAGAGATACTTTGGCTACAGACGCTTGCAAATGTCACATACGGTGTTGCATGTACACTCACTTCAGCTCTCGATTGGTCAAAATCCACTTAACACTCTATTACACTTCATTGACCAATTTCTTCATGGCAGCTAGGCTCTACAGCCCAAAGCCGTAATATAGTATAGGTACAAATCCTTCCAGTTAATACAATAAATTAAGTAGTTACATCCTGTCTTCATCGTTGGGGAATTCGGACGTTTTCATCCGTGGTCCCTCTCAAACTCAGGCACATTTCACGGTGCGCTTGCAGACAATGGGAGAGGTGTTATCAGGTTTTTACAATGAGCGAGCTTGTGTAGCTTCTATTCCCTTCCATGGGGCTCGTGGAATGACTGATACTTTGAGTTTGGCCTATGAATCATCAAAAGAATGATGATTGTCAGCGCCGAATCAATTGCGATCTCGCTGGGAAGTTGAAATTTCAACACAACGGCTTATAAAATCTAGAACTTTCGCTTCCACTGGCCTTCAACTTATTTCCAAGCAATTCAAGCACAGGCAACCTTGAATCATCTACCCAAGCAAGTATTGAGAATGTCTGCAGCTGTTATGAACCCAAACTTTCGAGGCTCCACGTCGACCGTTGTTGGTTTACTGGCCTGCCAACAGGACTCTTATCTGACCAAGCTACGCAGTAAAGTCGTCAGCTGCTCCGAGTATGTTCCTCCGGCCCCAGCTGCCAACGAGAAGAAAAAGAAAAAGGGCTCTGCACCTGCCCCTGCAAAGAAACAGTACGAAGTGGAACTGGAAGACACTGTGTTGTTCCCGGAAGGTGGTGGCCAGCCATCAGACACAGGCCTCTTCGTCGTTGAGCAAGACGGATCGAAGGAGGTCCCCGTCGAAAAAGTTAGACGTGATGGCGTCAAAGCCCTGCACCTGGTTGATGAACCACTAGAACTCGGAACTCCCGTGTCCATGAAGGTTGACTGGGATCGCCGATTGGACCTGATGCAGCAGCATACTGGGCAGCATCTGCTCTCCGCCATTCTCGATAAGCGCAACGTTGAGACAGTTGGCTGGGCCATGGGAACCGGTGCTGCTCCTGCATTCAACTACGTGGAGCTCAATAGAAAGCTTACTCCCGAAGAGGTCGACAACGTGCAGGCTGAGGTTACTGAGGCCATTCAGCAAGCGCACCCCATCTCGGTCGAAATCCCAGAAGACGACGTCGACCACCATGCCCCCGAGGACTACGATACCTCTGTTGGTGTGATTCGCGTCGTCAAGATTGGCGAGCTCGACCGCAATCCGTGCTGCGGCACCCACTTGAAGTCGACCGCCGCCGTCCAAGCTCTCGCCCTCTACTGGCAGCAAACCAACAAGGGCACGAACAGTCGCCTTTTCTTCTTGGCCGGCAAACGTGTCACCGACTACTCCCGCACCGCCAACGAAATCATCCGCAAGGCCAACGCGGCCCTGTCGTGCCAGACTGAGGAAATCGAGGAGAAGATTGCTCGGCTAAACACTTCGCTGCGTGAAGTGTCCAACAGCGAAAAGTTCTGGATGGGCGAGGCTGCGCGCAACGAGGCCGCCACACTCAAGGCCAAGCTTGCCGAGTCTCCAGTCGCGCTTTACCACAACGCCAAGGGAAACATGGAGTTTTTTAAGGCTCTTGAGAAGGAAATCGGCGAGATCAACGGAACCATTGTCCTCGTGGGCGGTTCCGGAAAGGAAGGTGGTATGATCATTGTCAGTGGTAAGGATGTGGCCGATGTTGTCCCCCGTGTGACCAAGCATGTTGCAAACGTCAAGGGAGGCGGTAAGGGCAAATGGCAAGGAAAGGTCTTGAGCTGGGAAAAGGGCAGCCTGGAAGCCCTTGTAGCCGAGTTTGCGTAAATCATTAAATATGGGGAAGCGAAATTCAGTTATAAGATGTTTTTAAGGACCTCTTGAATAAAAGTGTTGTGAGCAAATGAGTGCATTGTAAATGAATGAATGTAAGTATGTATGAGTGAATGAAAGAAGGTAATAAATAGGATATAAATAAAGAGAATGAGAATGAAAACAAGAAAAATGTATACGAACGAAAATGATGAATGGTATGGCAAGTTAGAACCTTTTGAATTTTTTTTTTTTTTTTTTTTTTTCAAGACGTTACGCTCGGTGGCAGCAAGCCCTTTAGTCTCCATCTCCAGCGCAGTTTCCGGCGCATTGTCATGTACCATCCGTTGTTTCCTCTGTTTCCGTCCGACGACCGCAGAATCGGGAGCGTCGACGTTGACATGTTTTTGTACTTGTGCTGCTGCTGGGTCAATATCGCACCAGTGGACATGTGCAACAACATGGACCCATCGCCACTGCCGCTACCGCCAAGCTTGTTGGGACTGTTTTGCTGGACGACTGCACAGTCCTTGCAAACGAGTTCCGAAAAGTTGGTGTTTGCAAATTCGTGAAGGGGTTTTTTGCAGTGCACGCAGGACTTGATGAGCGAGCCTCGACGCATGGTCGAAAATGGGCTCAAGCTGCTCCCGCTACTGGTGCTTTTGACTACCTTGTGGTGTCTATAGTTGCCGGCTCCACTCGAACCGCTAGCTCCGCCGTTATTGTTGCTGCTACTGCTGCTGGGGTTGTATGTGTTTGTGCTGGTTCCAGTTGCAATGCTTTGCAAAGAGTTGGTTGACGAGTACGCTGGGTTGTTGAACGGCTGATGGGATGTTTCAAAGTAGTCTTCAACAAACACTATGGCTTCCTTTGATAGCGTACGGGCATGCGTTTTAAGAGCCAAAGGAGGCAAAGGGTCGCTCATTGTCTCGTCTTGACCTTGCAAGCTGGCAAACGTATTATAAACCTGGGGGAACGTTGTCAGTTTTTGATTGTCAAGCAAGTCCAATGCGCTCTTTTGCCTCAACTTGGTTGCCGCTGTTGCCGTGCGTTTGCTGCCTTGAGTCGGGTTGAGCTGGTTTTTGCTCTCGCGTTTACGCAGGGCCTTGAAAGGTACTTTTTGGCGGTACTCCGACTGGTCGTCTTCGTGCTGCTGTCTGTGTGTGTAGTTGTGTTCGATGTGCTGGGAGTCTTGAAAGTCTGATGGCTGTTGGAACAAGGCCATGAGCTGTGTCACTGCGGGGGACTGTGACATTGACGGGTCTCTGGGCTGTACAATGTGATGCTGGTTCTTTTCAAATGCTTTTACTGGCGTGGTATCGAAAGATGACATGAACGAAGATACCAGGCTTGGGCTGGTAATGGGAAAAGCATCTGAAAGAGTAGACACAGAATGCGAATGTTGCGAGTAGTAGTAGGAATTTGCAGACATGCCCGAGGACCCCGAGACTGTCCTTGACGAGTTGGTAGAAGGAGTCATGTCGTGCAGTGGGTCGACTGGGCTGGTCGAATTCTCAAACCCAGATGTCTTCAGGGGTGCCATGTTTATTATGAAACAAATCTAATGACAAGCGACTGCTCACAACAAAGTATGGAAAGCGGGCCTTGTACGACTTTAAGCTAGTTCTAAACAAGTTGTCGTCAGAGAAGAGTGCTGCCGTTTATATAGTCGAGTAATGAAAAAAGGAGAGAACTGCGAATTGTGCGGGACTGCTAAGGAATAAATAGTGGTAGTTATTGAGCAATGAGAGAGTGTCACCGGTGAGAAACAGGGGTGAAGTAGCCTGTAAATTTATCCTGGCTTTGCGAAGTAACACAAGTTTTCGCCAAAACAAACTTCGTGTCTGCCCAGGTGCGACTGATCAATGGATTCCTTGTGACGTTTGTGTCTCCTTTGTAGACGGCTGCTGTTAGGTCTTTTGAGCTTCACTTGCCCTCTTCCAGCGCGTTTACAGTGCTCTCTGTGCCCTTCTTTGAGCCCTGTCAAAAACCTGGAAAAAACTTGTTGAAGTTGTTGATGTTGATGTTTTGCCGAATCGGGAAACAGAAAACCCAGACCATTAGGTCACATGACTAGTGATTACCAACTATTTAGTAATAATTAGTAAGCGCAGCATGGACATTTTAAGCAGCTTACAATTGAGACTTTTCTTTGGAGCCTTGTTAACGGCGCCACGGACGGTTCTTCTGGTCTGTTTGGAAAGGCCGCATTTAAGTATTCTGGGATTCTGTGATTGAAACGCAAGTACAAAAAAGGAGCAGATTTATGGAATCAAATTTGCACTGGGTCGCGGAGAGTGGACCCGTTTAATGTCCTGGCAGTTTCCTCGAAGTTGGCCATGATGGCTGGTTTGGCAATCTTTCCACTGACGAAATTTTTTTCAGATGATGATCAATAAATAGGTATACGCGCTCCAGGACCACGTCGAGTCTTGGCTGGTAGCCTGATACGTAAGCCTGGTGAGGTCGGTGGGAATTGCCGCACCTCTCCATTTTTCTGGCAGTGATTTTTACGTGCGAAGTAGTAAGTACACAATGTTGCACATGCTAGCAGGAGAGTTCTCCTCTAACTAACTAGTGACCACTGACCAGTGATTCGTTATCCAGGCCAACTCGACGATCGCAGCGCAAGTTCGAGCAGTCTGCCGTCTCTTTTGAGTGCTTTCTGTTCCGTTTTGCGAGCGCTGAGAAATCTTATTTTCTGGTCTAGCCAACCACCCCCAACAGCCAACGGGGCCTTGTCCCGCCACTTGAATAATTTGTGCACTTTCTGCCCTTCTCCACAAAATGCGAGGGGTTCCATTGGCCAGGCGGCGCGACAATAATACGCCCTTGTCTTTCAAATGTCGCTGTCTCTGGCCAATGAGCGCTGCGCTGCCATGTGCAGGAAATACGCGTAAGTGCGCCGCCGATAGGCAAATAGCCCATAATTGCTTTTTTGCGCCCGGCAAACAACACTGCGACTGTTTGATTTGGCGCTCAGACAGCGTTTCCACAGCGTTTCCTCCAGAGAATCAGCAGAAACGGCCGTGACACCGGCCCTGAAAGGGCTCTCTGGCTCATGTTGCGCCATGGCTCGGCGCGTCTATATATTCCAGGCCATTTCTCTTTCTTTTGCGCTCTTTTTCTTTTCTCTTCTTTTTTTCCTCTTCTTCCTTTCCTGCCTTCCTCACGATATCATCGCTCTTTTGACCCTTCTCTCGTTCTAGCAAGTCGTCAGGCGCACACACTCCCGCTTATCCCAAGCATCGTTGTTTGTTACCAACCACCATCATGTTGTACAAGTTTTTTTCTGTGGCTTTGGCCGCCGTTGCTTCTGCTCAATCTTCATCGTCGTCGTCGTCTTCTTCTGATGGTAAGTTTCACCCCACGCATGTATCAATGAAACTCTAATTACTAACATCCCACAAGTGTGCTCCAGCACTCTGACTGCTTCTTCGCAGGCCGACTTGGACCGCATTGCCTCGTGCTCAAGATTCGAGGGCGACATTATTCTTGCCTCTCCCATTACCAACGCTGCCATCAATGGCGTGACTTCTATTGAGGGCAGTCTTGTGGCCACCAACATCACCACTCTCTCCAGCATTAGTGCCCCCAGCCTGGTCAACATTTCATCGTCCTTGACCTTGAACATTCTCCAGTCTCTCAACTCGGTATCTTTCCCCCAGTTGAACGAAGTTGGTGACATTTCTCTTGTCACGCTCAACGCTCTCAGCTCTCTTAGCTTGGATGCGGGTATCACTAGAGCCGAGTCACTGGTGGTTTCTGACACTACCCTGGGCTCCCTAAACGGTATCAACCTCACTACTGTTGACACCCTCAACATCAACAACAACAGATACCTGACCAATGTTGCCTTTAACCTTGAATACGTCTCCAACTTGTTGGACTTCTCTTCCACTGCCAACAGAGTCACTCTCAGCTTCCCTAGACTTGCTTGGGCCAACAACATGACTATTCAGGATGTTAGCTCCATTTCCATCCCCCAAATTTCTAGTGTCAACTCTACCATTTCTTTCACCAACACTACCATTGAGCACATCTCTGCTCCCTTGTTGCGCGAAATCGGTGGCTCTTTGGCTATTGTCTCCAACTCTCAGCTCACCAACGCTTCTTTCCCTGCTCTTTCTTCTATTGGCGGTGGTTTCCAAATTGCCAACAACACTAGACTTGCTTCTATTCTCGGATTCCAGAACTTGACTAGTGTTGGTGGTGCCATTGACTTTGTTGGATCTTTTGACAACACTTCTCTTCCCGAGCTCAACGTTGTTAGGGGCGGTGTCAACGTTGACTCTGACTCTGAGACCTTTAACTGCTCTTCTTGGAACGAGCTTCAGCAGGAAGCCGTCATTCGTGGCGACTCTTACGTTTGCAGGGGAGCCTCTGTTTCTACCTCCGTTGCCCTTTCTTCTGGTGCTGCCACTGGTACCGCCTCCCACTCTTCTGGTGCTGCTTCGGCTACTGCTACTGGATCAGCTTCCTCTTCTACTGGTGGAGCTGCTCACCTTGGCGTGGAGTACTCCTTGTTTGGAGCTGTTGCTGCTCTCCTCTACCAGTTCTTGTAAGCAACAAGAACTTGGTTATTCCTTTAATGTCTTTTTCTTTTCCCTCTTTTTATTTCTTTTTTTCTCGTCATGCCCCTTTGTAACAAAATAGTAATTCATTAATGTTGGTTCCAACGCGCTGTAATATTCATGCTTGTTTCCTAGAAGGTCGCCTTTCTAAAAATTAAGCGACAAAAAAATGTTAACGAAAAGGGAAGCGATTTTCCAACGGTTTTGCTGGTTTCTACCGTTGTTCGTGTCGCTCACTGCAAAACAAGCGCGAAATTAAAGTTGCAAAATTCATGGGCTGCCCTGTGCTTTAAGACAAACCGGATTTAGGTGGGTTGACAAAGACCAGGCGAGCCAGTTTGTTATTTGAATTCACACAGTCGTTTAAGAACCTGGGTTGGAGCTTTGAGTTATGAAGAAAAAAATCTAGAAGGTGTTGTCAAACTTCATTACTTGCTGATTGTAACCAATTTCAAGCTAACCTCACTTCCAGGTTTGAAACTCAGAAACCGAGTCAGTGCCGTCTATGAGATGAACGGAGCTACAAGTATCCCAGGTTTTTTAGCCTCACTATACCGGTGTGTTTTCTTCATGACACTTGTTCTGTACGCAGTCCAAAACGTGGACGCGTTTGGCGCAGGCAGCATCCCGACACAGGCAGCAATCGAAGGAATCAATTTCAGGCACGGCGACGTTGAAAACACGCTCTCTACCCTGGTAATGTCGACAAGGACGTGGTCTAAATCTTACTTCAAACTAACGAGAGCAAAGAAGTTTAGCAACATGGCTATCAAACAGGTGTATTTTGGGAATTGGCTCAGGGACTACTCACAATCGATTGACTTGGCAATTTTAACCAAGGGAATCAGCCCTGAGCTTATCCGAGTCATTTTGTGGATCATGGCTTGCACAGAGTTTGGATACAATACGGCTGAGTTTGAAGTTACAAAAGAACGGCTTGGAGTTTACAGAGCAGAAGAGCATATCGACAACCCCAAGGGCTATGGGGAAGGTTTGGATGCGCGGAAATACGATGAACGATTGAGAGGCCCAGTCGACCCACAAGAGCTCGAAATAGACCCTAAGACTGGCATGAAAAACTACATCGCCAATGAAAACGGTGGCTGGCCTACTTCAACTAGCTTTGTACGAACGTCGTTACAGAAATGTATCGAGTTTGGACGCAAGTCAAGGACCCCTGAAGGTACAAACGCAGCCCAGATTGAAGCATATCGTCTCTTGGGTCAAGGTCTCCACACTCTAGAGGACTTTTCGGCGCACTCCAACTACTTGGAGCTAGTCCTCATAAGAATGGGATATACTGACGTTTTTCCATTTGTGGGCAGCAATACAACCATTGATCTCAATGGCCAAAGGGTGTTCCCCATTGTCACTGGAACTTTTGGAGGTCAAGACTTTATACATTCAATGGTGGGTGGAGCTCAAGACTCCTTGTCGCAGATGGAAATAGCCAAAGTGCAAGCTGCTCTTGCTGATGGAGCAGCTGATTACGGCTCAGCAGATCGGCTGAAAAAGTTATTCAGCCTGTTTCCAAACTTTTATAGCCCCGATGAGAAAGGAAACCAGGCAGATTCCAACCCCGGCCCGTTGCAGAGCTTCGTGGGCGCTATCGACAGATTGAGAGATTCGTGCTACGAGTCTCGAGACCCAGTGGATATAGCTGCGCAAGTCTACCCACACATGGAGTTTCGAGACCGAGTCATGCGGAAAGTCGAAAAGCTTGTGCCCGGCTTGAGTGACCTCAAGGACACAATCTCGGAGACATTGACGATCTTCGTTATGGGCAACATTCACCCGCTAGTCAGTCCAATATTACAAGAGATTATTGACGCGCTCTACAGCAGTACTGAGGTCATCATCAATGACCAGGACCAGTATCTAGTGTGGACAGACCCCAATTGTGCCGACCCTACCCATTCGCAACTTTCCAAGGACCATTTCTCAGCATACCTTAACGAGCCCGCAGGCAAAATCGCAACAGCGATTGTAGCCTACACAGTACCCTTGATTGTGCAGGCCTGGGAAGACCCCACCATGGACACGGATACCATAATACGCGGTATCCTCCAGGTTTTCCACCATCCCGCCCTGGCAAGTACAGAGATTCAGCTGAAAATGAGGACGCCTATCGAGCAATGGGTCGCAGGTCTGGGGCAGGACGCAGATGCCATACTGGCTGGGTTCACGGCTGAGGGAGTCAGAAGAGGCAAGCACTTGAAGCCAAAGAACGGCATGCAACAAAAGGGCCTTGCAAAAAAGCGAGTAAGTGTGCCAATGTCATAAGTCAATTACCTACGTAATGAAGAAATATATCAATCACAGGCAAAATGGCCCTTACATTATGTCTGACTAACTTGTTGCGCGTGTGTGCGTATTGGTATCACGTCCGATCCTCCAAGCGAAAAGTCTAGACGAGAATAGAGACTAGACCCGTTGGACCCTTTTGCCACCGCCAACTGTGCCCATGCACGGCCCTACTTGGGCGCTTAATTACTACTGGCGCAGACCTAAACTATCATACTCATCGAGGAAGTCGGCGCGTGGACCGACACTCAACAGAGCAGCACCGGTGAGCAGTGAGCTGGGAGCCCGGTATTCGGGTTTGTTATCGATCTTGATCGAGGCGCCGGCTTTGATTTGATGGAGAAAAGGGCCTGGGGAGATGCGTGGTATCATGACTAATATATACCTGTCATATTATTCATCAGTAGGCACCATTTTTAGTCAGCAAGTAAAACACCCACCACTCATGCGTATTATCATTGTACTGTGGAATTATTCGCGCCCCGGAAATAAACCCAAATTCCCTTTTCTCCTTTCCTTTCCTCTCTTCTCCTTCTTCTTGCTCTGCGTCGTCAAACATCAAGGAATTGTACCTCATCGATTCCTGCCCAAGCTACTTTTTTTTCTTACATCTCTACGACAATTGCAATAACACCATTGTTGCTCAATCCCCCTCTGTCTGTTTCTGCATTTAAGGCTCTGATTTGGTTCAAGATCCTTTCTCTACCTTGCTGAAAACTATATTAGGGGTTTTTTCTATTGTATTCAACTCGACTCGACATCAACTTCCACTCGGTATCTCTTTTAGAAGCACCTTGCGGCATCTCCCAGATACCTTTGACGTGTCAACTGAGCATTGAATCATCTCCAGTCTTTATAGTAAGTTGGGTTTTTGTTTTCTGCTCCCATCCCATCCCCCTTAGGTGGCGTTTTTTTTTTTTTTTTGCCCCGATCCCAAACTAAATAGGCCTCTTGTTGTTGTTGTGGGTCTTGCCACTCGCGCTGTGTGTATGTGATCAGACTTTTACAACTCAAAGAGCAGCATTTCGTTGTCATCAACTCTTTTTTTTCCCTCTATTTTCAGTGCTAACAGTTTTGTTTCTTCTTTTCCTTCAATAGAATCTTGCACCTTGAGAACCAAGACACAAAGATGGCCAGCAACCACAACTCCCCCATCCCCGTCAACGCATCTACGCCAGTATTTCAAGACAACACTAATACACAATTTAATAATGGCGGTACTGAGCATAACAATGGCAATACACAAACGGGATCGGCCCCTAATAGCCCTTCAAAGCAGGCTTCAAGTGTAAGTTGTATCCACCTCTTTTAGAAACCTAGAACAGACATTCACAT